>JAUIMM010000180.1:5915000-6215000 GCA_031769625.1 Taudactylus pleione
TTAAAGGGTGCTGTAACCCCCAAAGTACACTTCCGTCTAAACCAAAAAAAAAAATATTTTCTGTGTTTGTGAATTGTGTGCACAGTAGCCTCACGTGCATCAACAAAGTAGTGCAAAGCGTACGCCTGTGTCATAAGTAAAAGGCCGGCTGGCTTGACCGTTAAAGGGTGCTGTAACCCCCAAAGTACACTCCAAACCAAAAAAAAAATTATTTTCTGTGTTTGTGAATTGTGTGCGCAGTAGCCGCACGTGCATCAACAAAGTAGTGCCAAGCCTGCGCCTGTGTCATAAGTAAAGGGCCGGCTGGCTTGACCGTTAAAGGGTGCTGTAACCCCCAAAGTACACTCCAGTCCAAACCAAAAAAAAAATTATTTTCTGTGTTTGTGAATTGTGTGCGCAGTAGCCGCACGTGCATCAACAAAGTAGTGCCAAGCGTGCGCCTGTGTCATAAGTAAAGGGCCGGCTGGCTTGACTACTAAAGGGTGCTGTAACCCCCAAAGTACACTCCAAACAAAAAAAAAATATTTTCTGTGTTTGTGAATTGTGTGCGCAGTAGCCGCACGTGCATCAGCAAAGTAGTGCCAAGCGTGCGACTGTGTCATAAGTAAAGGGCCGGCTGGCTTGACCGTTAAAGGGTGCTGTAACCCCCAAAGTACACTCCAGTCCAAACCAAAAAAAAAATTATTTTCTGTGTTTGTGAATTGTGTGCGCAGTAGCCGCACGTGCATCAACAAAGTAGTGCCAAGCGTGCGCCTGTGTCATAAGTAAAGGGCCGGCTGGCTTTACCGTTAAAGGGTGCTGTAACCCCCGAAAGTACACTCCAAACCAAAAAAAAAATTATTTTCTGTGTTTGTGAATTGTGTGCTCAGTAGCCGCACGTGCATCAACAAAGTAGTGCCAAGCGTGCGCCTGTGTCATGAGTAAAGGGACTGCTGGCTTGACCGTTAAAGGGTGCTGTAACCCCCAAAGTACACTCCAAACCAAAAAAAAAACTATTTTCTGTGTTTGTGAATTGTGTGCGCAGTAGCCGCACGTGCATCAACAAAGTAGTGCCAAGTGTGCGCCTGTGTCATAAGTAAAGGGCCGGCTGGCTTGACCATTAAAGGGTGCTGTAACCCCCAAAGTACACTCCAGTCCAAACCAAAAAAATTATATTTTCTGTGTTTGTGAATTGTGTGCGCAGTAGCCGCACGTGCATCAACAAAGTAGAGCCAAGCGTGCGTCTGTGTCATAAGTAAAGGGCCGGCTGGCTTGACCGTTAAAGGGTGCTGTAACCCCCAAAGTACACTCCAGTCCAAACCAAAAAACAAATTATTTTCTGTGTTTGTGAATTGTGTGCGCAGTAGCCGCACGTGCATCAACAAAGTAGTGCCAAGCGTGCGCCTGTGTCATAAGTAAAGGGCCAGCTGGCTTGACCGTTAAAGGGTGCTGTAACCCCCAAAGTACACTCCAAACCAAAAAAAAAATTATTTTCTGTGTTTGTGAATTGTGTGCGCAGTAGCCGCACGTGCATCAACAAAGTAGTGCCAAGCGTGCGCCTGTGTCATAAGTAAAGGGCCGGCTGACTTGACCGTTAAAGGGTGCTGTAACCCCCAAAGTACACTCCAGTCCAAACCAAAAATAAAATATTTTCTGTGTTTGTGAATTGTGTGCGCAGAAGCCGCACGTGCATCAAAAAAGGAGCAGCGCCAAGCGTGCGCCTGTGTCCCATAAGTGAAGAGCCGGCTGGCTCATTTCTTAAAGGATAGTGTAACCCACAAAGTGCACTACTCTCCAGCAAAAATAAAAAAATATTTTCTGTGTTTAGCCGCACGTATATATCAAATCGATATAACATAAATGGAGGACCAAACTTTCTCCGATAAAAATAAAATAGAGAAAGATCAAGAACCACTTCCTCCTAGTGCTGAAGCTGCTGCCACTAGTCATGACATAGACGATAACATGCCATCAACGTCGTCTGCCAAGGCCGATGCCCAATGTCATAATAGAGGGCACATACAATCCCAAATGACAAAGTTCAGGAAAATGACCTTGAAAAAAACATTTAAATCAGCTGAAGAGAAACGTAAACTTGCCAATATGCCATTTACGACACGGAGTGGCAAGGAACGGCTAAGGTCGATCCCTAGTATGTTCATGACTAGTGGTTCAGCTTCACATGACGATGGAAGCCCTCCTCCCACTAAAAAAAATCAAAAGAGTTAAGCTGGCAAAAGCACAGCAAAGAACTGTGCTTTCTAAGAAGATATCACAAATCCCCAAGGAGAGTCCAAGTGTGGTGGTGGTTGCGATGCCTGACCTTCCCAGCACAGGACGGGAAGAGGTGGCTCTTTCCACCATTTGCACGCCCCCTGCAAGTGCTGAAAGGAGCACCCACAGTCCACTTGCTGATATGCAAATTGAAGATGTCACTGTTGAAGTACAACAGGATGAGGATACTGGTGTAGCTGGCGCTGAGGAGGAAGTTGGCGAGGAGGATTCTGATGGTGATGTGGTTTGTTTAAATCAGGCTCTGGGGGAGACAGTTCTTGTCCGTGGGATGAAAAAGCCCATCACGGTCATGCCTGGGCAGGAGACCAAACATTCCACCTCTTTGGTCTGGCAATATTTCTATCCAAATCTGGACAACAACTGTCTTGCCATATGTACCTTATGTAAAGGTGGAATAAGTAGGGGTAGGGACGTTAAACACCTAGGAACATCCTCCCTTATATGGCACCTGCAGCGCGTTCATAATAAGTTACTGTCAAGTTCAGAAACTTTGGCTAAGACCGTAAGCAGTCCAGGGACACCTAAATCCCATTGTCCTGTTGTATCCAAGTGCCTGCAAACCACACCATCAACTCCCTCCTCGTCAATTTCCTCCTTTGTCAGGATTGGAAGTAGTCCTGCAGGCCATGTCACTGGCATGACTGACTCTCCTATCGGGGATTCCTCCAGAGGATCCTGCATTGCTACGCCTCCTGCTGCTGCTGCTGCTGTTGCTGCTGCTGGGAGTTGTTCATCATCCCAGAGAGGAAGTAGGAACACCACTACTTTTACTAAACAATTGACCCTCCAACAGTCCTTAGCGAGGAGGATGAAGTACGACAGCAGTCATCCTGAAGCAAAACGTATAACTGAGGCCTTGACTGCTATGTTGGTGCTAGACGTGCATCCGGTATCCGCCATTAGTGCAGTGGGATTTAGACAATTGATGGAGGTAGTGTGTCCCCGGTTCCAAATCCTGTCTAGATTCCACTTCACTAGGCAGGCGATACCGAGACAGTACTGAAACATCAGAAAAAGTGTCCTCAGTGTCCTGAAAAATGCCATTGTACCCAATGTCCACTTAACCACGGACATGTGGACAAGTGGAACAGGGCAGACTAAGGACTATATGACTGTGACAGCCCACTGGGTAGATGTATCACCTTACGCAGCAACAGCAGCAGCGTCACCAGTCGCAGCATCTCAGAAACGCCAGCTCGTTCCAAGGCAGGCTACGCTGTGTATCACCGGTTTCAGTAAGAGGCACACCGCCGACAACCTCTTAGAGAAACTGAGGAAATCATTGCCCAGTGGTTTACCCCACTTAGACTCTCCTGGGGATTTGTGATATCTGACAACACCACCAATATTGTGCGGGCATTACATCTGGGCAAATTCCAGCACGTCCCATGTTTTGCTCACACAATAAACTTGGTTGTGCAGAATTTTCTGAAAACCGACAGGGGCGTGCAGGAGACGCTTTGGGTGGCCCAAAAAATTTCTGGTCACTTTCGCCATTCAGCGACTGTGTGCTGAAGACTGGAGCGCCAGCAAACACTCTTGAACCTGCCCCGCCATCACCTGAAGCAAGAGGTTGTGACGCGGTGGAACTCAACCCTCTATATGCTTCAGAGGATGGAGGAGCAGCAAAAGGCCATTCAAGCCTATACATCCACCTATGACATAGGCAAAGGAGGGGGTATGCACCTGACTCAAGTGCAGTGGAGAATGATTTCCGTGTTGTGCAAGGTTCTCCAGCCCTTCGAACTTGCCACACGTGAAGTCAGTTCAGACACTGCCAGCTTGAGTCAGGTCATTCCCCTCATCAGGCTTTTGCAGAAGCAGCTGGAGAAAGTGAAGGTGGAGCTAAGATGGAGCGATTCCGCTCGGCATGTGGGACTTGTGGATGAAGCCCTTCATTCGCTTTGCCAGGATTCCAGGGTGGTCAATCTGTTGAAATCAGACCTCTACATTTTGGCCACCGTGCTCAATCCTAGGTTTAAAGCCTATGTGGTGTCTCTCTTTCCGGCCGACACAAGCCTGCAGAGGTGCAAAGACCTGTTGGTGAACACACTGTCAGCTGAAGTGGAACGTGACAAGTCAACAGCTCCTTCTTCATTTTCTCACGCAACTGGGCTGCCAGGAAAAAACTTAGGTATCCTAAGCAACCCGCTGGCGGTGATGCAGGGCAGGCAGGACCAAGTTTGGACATCTGGTCCGGACTGAAGGACCTGGCAACAATTTCTGACATGTCTACTGTCACTGCATATGATACTGTCACCATTGACAGAATGGTGGAGGATTACATCGGTGACAGCATCCAAATAGGCATGTCAGACAGTCCATACCTGTACTGGCAGGAAAAAGAGGCAATTTGGAGGCCCCTGTACAAATCTATTTTACCTGAGTTGCCCCCCCTCCAGTGTGTACTCCGAAAGAGTGTTTAGTGCAGCCGTGAACCTTGTCAGCGAAAGGCATAGGAGGTTGCTTCCACAGAATGTGGAGAAGATGATGTTCATCAAAATGAATTAGCAGCTCTTCCAGGGAGACCAGCCTCCAGAACGTACAGAGGGACCTGTGGTGGTGGATTCAAGTGGGGACGAGTTAATACTTTGTGAGGATGAGGATGTACACACTGAAGAGGGTGAGGAATCGGTGGATGAGGAGGATGAGGATGACATCTTGCCTCCGTAGAGCCAGTTTGTGCAGGGACAGATTAATTGCCAGCTTGTTTTGTGGGGGCCCAAACGAACCAATCATTTCAGCCACAGTTGTGTGGCAGACCCTGGCGCTGAAATGATTGGTTTGTTAAAGTGTGCATGTCCTGTTTATACAACATAAGGGTGGGTGGGAGGGCCCAAGGATAATTCCATCTTGCACCTCTTTTTTTTCTTTGCATTATGTACAGTTTGGGGCCTAGTTTTTCAAACTGCCATCCTGTCTGCCACTGCAGTATCATGCCTAGATGGGTCACGTGTTTGTGCCGCCCACTCGTGTCGCTTAGCATAGTCATCCAGCTACCTCGGTGCAACCTTTTGGACATAAAAACACTATTGTGAGGTGTGAGGTGTTCAGAATAGACTGGAAATGAGTGGAAATTAAGGTTATTGAGTTTAATAATAGCATAGGAGCAGAAAAACCTACAAATTCTGTGATTTTAGCTGTTTTTATGCTTTTTTTCAAAAAAATACAGATCCAAAACACAAAACCCAGAACCCAAAACACGGAAGGGTGGTTTTGGCAAAACCAATCCAGATCCAAAACACGAAGAAAGATCCAGATCCAAAACCAAAACACAAAACACAAAAAGTGGCCGGTGCACACCCCTAGTATATATATATATATATTTGTGTGTGTATATATATGTGTGTGTACTGTATATATATATATATATATATGTGTGTGTGTGTTTGCGTGTGTGTATATATATGTGTGTGTATATATATATTTGTGTGTGTAAATATATGTGTATATATATATATATATATATATGTGTGTGTGTATATGTATGTGTGCGTGTATATATATATATATATATATGTATACAGTATATGTGTGTGTGTATATACATATATATATATATATATATATATTTGTGTGTATGTGTATATATATATATATATATATATATAAATATATAGATGTATGTAAAAACATTTTTATTCATTTATTGGTAAATACGGGGGTTGGGGGGGTCCCATTGGTATCACTGTTTTGGGCCCCAAGATTTCTGTTGCCGGCCCTGGGTGTGGTATGTGTCAGGAAGCGTTGGTGACTGAGGGGAATTTTAGTGTTTGTAAGGTATCTGTGAGTAGTAGTGAGTCACAGGTACTATATAAAGCATTGATACAGTAGGTTGGCGAGATGTATATCAGTGGGTGGGTGTAGTATATAGAGATGTTATTAAGAGCAGATAATCATAATTTTTCATAGATCATTTGGGCACTAGGAAGCACTGTTACAATGAAGTGGATGGAGGAGATTTCACTTTATCTCATGATGCAAAATGACAGCATCCACTCAGGTTTCTAATGTTACTATGTGGAGATAGAAAGAGCAGAAACCTGAGGGACCCTTCCCTGATTCTTATTTTTATTTATTTATTTTTTTATGTAGGAGGATGGGGTAAGGCATATTTTTGCACGTGGGCCCACCACTCATTAGTTCCGCGATTGTGTGCCTCTGATCAGGAGGCTGGAGCCACTCAAAGAAGAGCTATGCAGGTCCGCAATGCAAATACACCAATCTCCGGCAGGGAAGTTTGCTGGAGCTGGATGGGAGGGGAGAAAGGTGCTGTGCTGTGAGAGGGGAGTTTATGCTTTGAGGGGAGAGGGGTCTATGCTGAGAGGGGTCTGTGCTGTGAGGGGAGAGGGGTCTATGCTGAGAGGGGTCTGTACTGTGAGAGGAGGGGTCTGTGCTGTGAGGGTAGTAGGGTCTGTGCAGTGATAGGAGGGGAGGTCAGTGCAGAGAGGGCAGTGGGGTCTGTACTGAGAGGGGCAAAGGGTCTGAGGGGTGGTGGGAGGTCTGTGCTAAGTGGGTGGAAGAGTCTGTGCTGTAAAGGGAGAGGGGTGCTGTGCTGTGAGGGGAGAGTGGTGGGGAGAGGGGTGCTGTGCTGTGAGACAGGAAGTGAAGGGGGCAGTAGGTGGTTCTGTGAGGGGGCAGTATGTGGTATATACATACCCAATGTTTCAAGTCCGCAGTGTGCTGTACAGGGGCAAGAATCAGAATATGAAAATATAGTGCTATGGATTGTTTAAGGGAGGGGGCCCCAAACCAGTTTCTTGCCTGGGGCCCCATGAGGTCTAAATCCGGCTCTGGTGAGCCCACATTTGACACATTGACAAGAATGTTATATAGCTTGTAAGCAGGAGTGGACCAACCTTATTAAATGTGGTAAGCAGCACATAGCATTGCATCCCCCTTCCCCCAGCGTCTCATTTCTTGGCAGGCCCCAGGTGCACTGTTACTGAGAGGCTGGGTTGTGGCCAGCAGCTCTGAGCAGCGACCAGTTCTGTTCCTCACGACACATCTGCTGGCTTGTGCTTTATGCGCCAGCATAATCAGAGTATAGGCCAGACAAGCCCTTCTTATAAGCCAGCAATGAAACAAGAGCTAAGGTAGTGTGGACCATTGTCTGCTTCAGGTTGGCTCCACCTCTCAATTCAAGTCTTAATCAGAGCCATTCAAATTTTACAATTCCTGGTTAAGGGTTTTGATACAGTTGGATATTTATATGCCAGCCCTACATGACTTCCTAAGTAAAAATCTCTCTCATGAGTCTTCATGACAAACAAGATCTTAAAAACTGCAATAAAAGTACTTTTCCTATGTTGGATTTGAATATAGCTTTTAAAAGCATAATGAGGCAATCTTTACAGCCGTTGGAAGATGCTTTTCTCAAGTATTTGTCTTGGAACATGATTTTTCGTATAACTATTATAGTAGTTAAAAAGGGACATGTGACTTTCAATTTCCATTTGCACTACAATTAATTTAGTAAACCCAAAGGAATAAGATTATTTATTTAAAAAAAATATTTAAATATCTAAAATTATTATTTATTTATATATTGTAATCTTTTGATTTTCTATCAGAAAATTATATTATCAATGCCAGATTATATAAAATACAAATTTAGAATTTGATGTGAGAAAATAACCAATTTGCTTACTAATTTTCAGTGATCTATTTTGTATTATATATTTATTTTACTGGCTGCGGTTTCAAGTGTGCGTGAGGCTGGGATGGTACTCGATGTCACCGATGGTTTCGCAGTCTTGCTAAGGACTACGGATGTGTGTAAGGTAAAGTGGACATCCTTATGTAGTGCTGCGATGGCACAGCGATCACAATGGATTAGCATACTATCCAGTGCAATCGCAGTTGCGATCCATAATGAATCAGGCCCCGTGTCCTTAAAGTGCCCATCCTTTTGCATTCAAAGTGTAGAGTAAGGTGGAAAACGTGACTTCCTTGCGTGTATATGTGCATTGTCTCATAATTATATTTCAAGGCATCCGACAAAGCTTATTTCCTTGGAATGGTTTTGTCAAATAATAAAACTACTTGACATCAATGTAATTGACATCAGATGTGGAATTGTAGAATTGTAAACTTATGCTGTCTTTTTGCTCTTTGTTTAAGCATATGCCAAACATTTTTTGCTTGTTTTTTATTGTTTATGGGCTAGTTAAAAAAAAAAGTTTTTTAAAAGTTGATTAAATGTACGCTGCTTATTGTCTTTCCTTTCTATTGGTTTTAAAGTATTGTGGTCAATAAAACAAAGTTTAGATTTTGATGGTTGGATACTATTAGAACTTTCAAATCAGTGTCTGGATGCTCTATAAGTTGAAAAAAAAAAACATAAGGAAAGGGAAGAAAAATGGAGAGTTAGGAGTTACGGCTTAATATATCTTCTAAGTTTAAGTGAGGTAAAATCGACTTGCTGTAGTACCGTTTGTCTTCACCTTCTCCACATGGCTAAATTGAGTATGTGTCAGATGGAAGGACTTGTATGGATGCAGGTTCAAACAGCCGTGCAAGCAACAGCTAATATCAACAAAACAGGAGGGTTTATTGCAATTTCAGACAGTAAAATGTGACATTTACAGCTGCTTCTAGTTAAATAAACAGGTTAAAATAGCCTTGTGGTAGCTAATGTGTTGTCAAATGATTAAATGGTAGCAGATGATTCTATGATCAGAATAGTTCATGTTTCTACTCAAATAAAAATGGGCTACAATATGAGTAATATATGCAATACCCATATGTTAATAAATTAATAGTTTGTGCCTTCTCCTCCCTGTATTTAAACAATGTGGCGGTGTAACTGATTTGCTCATATAATAGGAAAATTAATAGCCCATTGCTCTGAATTAAACCAGTTGTTATAAATACTGTAATACATGTTATGCCAGACATTCACTGTCAATGTCATATGTGTAGTTTGGTACTGTATAGGAATTAGTGAACTATATGGAAGTTTTTGAATGCCTATGAATTTCACTTCTCACGTACTAAGCCAAAAAAGTTTGTCCAAATATTAAAAAGTAAATTCGGAGTTACATACAACTTAGATCTGCAGATGGATGTTGCAATTTATAGCAACTGTGCATGTGTCGGTGCCCGCATGTGTAACTACGGGTGAGTCACACACATCTCAGTCACAACTCCACAATGCGGCTTAGTGGATGAAACTGGGTATTTGCACCCAGTGTGATGTCAGCAGGTCCTAGGTGTGTATACGGAATTACAGGCTTTTCAGAGGTGAGTTTACATAGAGATCTGGTTAATTTCAGATGGGTCTCCTGCACCAGGGTGAGAGTTGGTGCCAGACCGACTGATAGAGATAACGGCTACTTTCAGAAACAGGTGTATATGGGTGGGGTGGTCATGCAACCAAATGAATAGAGGTGGAGATCCGTATTTGCTTATGAGCAGATGCAGCCAAATTGCATGAATCAGACACCACTGGTGTAAAGTTTGTACGATCTAGACATGTTCATGTGAATTTCTTCAGCTTGCTCAGGTTTCAGCCTACAGACCAACATATTGTTAGTTAATTGACTTCTAATGTGTTACATCATCTGTAAAGCAACTGCATAATATGTTGGAGCTATATACATATAAAAGAGGATATTAATAATAATAAGAGATGTGCGGGCCTGGATTTCTGAAATCTGGGCCTGATTCAGAGCCGAACGCTCTGACCAGAGCGCTCGCTCTGAATCAGGGCCCTCCTCCATGAAAATGGAGCGGCCTCTTGGATGCTCGCATAGCTGTGGGTGACCACCCACAGCTATAGCGAGCGTCCATGATGATGGTCGTGATGGTCAAGACCATCGCGACCATCGGGCTTGCGACGGAGACCCTGCAGTAGGGTCTCGCTGCCGCAAGCCCTGGAGTGATTTTGGCTCTATCAGAGCCAAAATCACTCCCACTGACATCACTACTGATGTCAGTGGGGCCGGCTTCAGACGGTAGACGTTCCCATGGGAACGCCTCCGTCTGGCAGCCACGGCCCTGGCACGCCCACCAAAGGGGGCGTGCTGTCAATCAACATCGACAGCATGCCCCCTTTGGTGCGAGACCCGGAGTGGCGGAGAGCCCGTCGCTATCCGGGTCTCGCGCATGCGCACGATGGAGCTCCCTCCGTCGTGCGCATGCGCAGTGGGGCAACATCGACCCACTTGCGAGCGTCCTGCGCTTGCGAGCGGGTCTGAATGACCCACTCTGAACACACCTGAATTTAAGGGTTCCAAGTAGAACCTGGTCAAGGTTCAGATTCACTTTCGATTCCCAGTTTCAACCGAGTCCCGGTTCGGATTTGTTGCCGGATCGGAACTCGGATTTAAAAACCGAACTCTGTTTTGAATTCGGATATTTTAGCTGTTTTTATTGATTTTTATAAATTTTTAATGATATTGAATCGATTTTTATAGATTTTTATCCGAAACCAAAACACATTAAGGTGGTTTTGCAAAACCACAACCAAAACACGAAGATGAATCCAGATCCATAACCAAAATATGGAGGTCCGTGCACATCTCTAATAATAATAATAATAATAATAATAATAATAATAATAATAATAACACTAGTGAACAATTTCAAACTATTTTTCGACAACATGAAGTAAATAGTTTGATTTTGACTGTACACGCTGTGCACAAATGTAGCAGTAAAACCTTAATACTTTTTTTTGTTATAGTTTATTCTTATATTTTTTTTAAATGTAATATTTAGGCAAATGTAAATTAACCAAATGGCTTACAGCACGGATAATACTGGATAGACACATCTAATAACAAAAAGGATATTTAAGATTAAGGGGTATATTGAATTAGGTACTTTTCGCATGCCAGACATTTCACCGTCATCGCTGGTTTACCATGGGGAAAAGTATCGCGCACGTCCCCACTTATCCCTGTATTCAATTAGAAATCGGCGAAAACGGCACCGAGTGAAACGCAAACAGGCGAAATGTGCTGTCAGATTTGGGGAAATCAGCCTGACACCCTCCAAAAGATGCATTAACATTGGGGATCAATGTAGATGCCCCAGAATAGCCCTGCTGAAGCTATTTGGGGTCCTTAATTGCTCTCATTAGCTGCTAATTAGCGTCTTTGCAAAAGTGGTGAAGAATAACATTTAGGAGTTTTTTTGGGTGAAAATAACTAGTTCCAGTAAATTTGGGGTACATGAAAATGGGTGCAAGCTTGGTTAAAAATCGCAAAAATGAGGTTTTAAAAAACGTGAAAAACGCAAATTCACCAAGCAACTGCAATCCAAAAAAACCACCCCCATACTTATAGACACCCCCAAAGTCTATTTCACTAGTTTTTAAGTTTGTACCCCAACTTTAAACTTTTTCACCCCCTTTTTCAAAGTAAATTGTTTGGGTGTTCTTTAATTTTTTTCAGATTTTTTTGACGCAGTTTACCTTTGGGGATCTGTCTGAAGAGTGCAGAGTAGTTTCCAGAAACAGATTCGCCTATGAAAGCTGTCGAAAAAAAGTGCAGAATCAGCACCGGCGAAAAGTTTTTGTAATTGAATACGGGGATAAGTTTTCGCATGATGAAATTACATCACCGGCGATACTTTTCTGCAAAAACGGCCTTTTCGCACATAATTGAATACGGACCTAAGACACATACTGTATATAAACTAAGAGATGGTTTAAACATGGATCTTCCAGCCAAGTTTGGATCTCTGAACATGGAAAAATGTGATCTTTCGGCACACATGTCTAAGAAAGATGATGTTTTGCCTCATTCTGGGGGCCCGATTAGAAGCGGATGCAAATGCAATCATTGTAATCGCTTATGAACCGCAGTTGCTAAAATATGCTAATGCCTGCCAAAGCATAAAGACGCCCACTGTTGCCTTGTCATATCTGTCAAATGTCGCTCTTCTGCTTAAACATCGGTAACATCAATGCACATCGGGCAGTCGCGCAGCATTTAGAAGTCTGACCAGCCGCAAACACTAGAAGTCTCCTCGCACGCAGAGAGCTCTCAAGCTGGGTATGTAATAGAAGAGGCTAATTTATGCACATTCATGAAATGGTGTTCAAGTGAACAAACACGCCTGTGATTTTATGACCACCTCCCAGTCACCACCCCCAAACGTTGACAGCTTGTCACTCACTTGATGGATTCCTCTGAGCGTGCGTGATCGCAATGAGATTAATGTGCACGTGCAATGTGGCTTATACGCATGCACGATGGCAAACAATCACTTGTCTGTAATTGCCATTTCCTCTGCTACTGAATCAGGCACTGAGATCCAAACTGGATAGGAAGATCTGAGCCAAAACCAAACCGCTCATCCATCTCTAATATAAATAATAAAAAATGTCCACAAAGTTGGACAGATAAAGCTGGAAAATATACTACTTAGTTATTTTTTGTGCTTATGAGTAGTGTGGTCCTTCCTTATAAAAAACCAGCAATAATCACCCATCATTGTTGGATCCTATCTCCATTGCTACCGTTGCTCCATTGAGAGAATATCTTAATGGAATCAATCCACCTGCTCATCACAGCTCCCAAATTACCGGAAAAATGTCCAGGTAAAAATGTAAGAAATGTTTGTTTAACGACTTACGCCATCCTAACTTTTTGTAGTTATTTAGCAATTCAGCTATCATCTCTTTATGCTCTTTTCATTTCCTAAAATTCCATCAAAAACATATCTGAAGTATTTAATTGCAGCTAATTCTGCCACGTTAAGTTTATCTTAGAAGATACATGTTCTGTAGGTGTCTGTCGTTTCAAAGTAATCTACAAATATACCTTCCTTCAACTTGGCATCACTCAATTTTGAAAGCTGACTATTTAAATACTCAAAAGCTTCAATATTTTTGTCCAAGGCCTTTACAAAAAATTTCATAAGGCTTAACGTAATATATAAGGGAGGGAAATGCAACATTTCAGGTTTCACTACAGTCTTGCTGTGTTGCTTGGCTATCCAATAAGCACAGAAAACATCAATACTTAGTAAAACCAGCATGCAGTCCAAACAGCAAAGCAATAACATTCAAATCAGTACACATTTGCCAACAGAAAATATTATAGTTGAAGGCATTTAACAAGAATGACATAAAACTGTGAGTTTCATTCCTAGCTACCAAATGAGCCACTGACACCGACGGTTTGATGTTCCCATTATATAATAATAGCATGGCTTTTAGACCCGAACCCCAATAATTAACATAATAAATAGACCCCAATCTTGTAACTGTAGCATAACTTTAAGAACATAGTATAATAATAATATTTAGTAACCTCGTTTTTCCTTGTCTTTCAACTAACTTTAATCAACAACAATCTTTTTTTTTCTCACAACAAACTTTAACCAAATGCAATCAGTCCGACACGATGTCAGTTTTAATGGCACTAATAAAATTATTCACATTTTAATGGATCCCCTTTTAAATAAAAAGACAACCCACCTAAATTGCAGAACTTGCACACTGAGGAAGATATTGTATTATAAAGGCACATTCGTGCCCTTATATTAAGGCTGAATTGAAAAAAAAATGGCATTCTACCATAGAGAACTCACGAGGGGGGGAGGGGCATAGTGTTTAAGAGGCTACACCTCAAAATCTATTGGAGTTACCGAGCTGAAATTTGGCATGGACAGGTAGAACTGTCTCTCGGTGCTGCATGCCAAATTTCAGGGCAAAAAAAATAAAAAAATTATGATTTGGGAAAAGCTAAAGTTCCAACTGTCCGTTTTTTCTGACACTCTCAGTTAAAACCACTTTTGTACTGTTCTCTATGGGGGATATTTGGGAAGGTATAAGTCAGGGTAAAGGGGGCTAATTTGGACTTGGGGTTTGTTTTATTTGGTAGCTTTTGTTCCAGGGTAGGTGCTTTTGGGGTTTAGGCAATTGAGAAAGTTACAGTTTTTAAACTATTACCACACAATTGCGCCATTATACAGATAGGAAGCTTCAACTTGTTGCGCAGCATCTGTGGGTGCCTTCAGCAGGGGGTGTACTCAAAGTGCTTCACTTGGATGCACCAAGATGGCTATCTTTTGTGGGCGGTAGCGGCAGTGGGACTTGAGGGAAGGAAGCGGGCATTAGATGCGGCCAGGACCCGAAAGTAGTAGAAAGTAGAAAGTTAGTTGCGGCGGTGCGGGCTGCTGGACCTGGGGGAGATAGCAGGCATTAGTGATGGTGGTGTGGGCGTTAGCGACGGTGTGGGCACGGTGGTGCTGGCTGCAGGGCCAGCCGAGGTCCGGGCATTAGCGGCAGACAGATACGCGATGCCTGCATCTGTGTATAAATAAAACACCGAAGCATGGACAGGATCAGTGAGATATGTCTTGAAAAAATTGAAATCATGTGTAAAAAATAAAAAGTTGTGCCCCCCGCCCCCCAAAAGAACAGCCAACCCCGGGCTTTGGAGACCCAGTACTGGCTGTGCTAAATACAGGGGACAAATGACATAATGGTTCCCTGTATGAAGCACAACCAGCACCGGGCTTTTCAGAACCAGTTCTGGTTGCCAAAATACAGGGGGAAAAAAGACGTGAGGGTCTCATGTATTAAGCGCAACCAGCACTGGGCTCTGAGCCGGTCCTGGTTCTGTAAATACAGGGAAAAAATTTGTAGGGTTGTCCGGTATTATCCAGAACCAACACCAGACTTTTTCTAGTGTAGGAGGTAATGCCACAGCCAGGGTAGCCCTTTCACCGGGTCCCCCAACCAAAGCATCAAACCTGACCACAAGTCAGCCCAGGCTGGGGATCCCTGGGCAGTTAGTGTTGGGTTGATTGTGTAGTGTGGTGCATTTATTGATAGTAAAGTAAAAGTAAAAATATTGTATTTTGCTGTGGAACTGCAGGACCCAGCAAGCTTTCCCCACATGCTGGTATTTGGAGAACCACAAGTAACAGCAGGTGGGGCATTACGGACTGCTCGACCTGTAGTTCCACAGCAAAAGAAATATTAAAATAAACACACACACACTCCGTTGAAGGTAAAAATTTATTAAAACATACATGTACACACACTATCTCACATACTCACCTAGTATCCCCAAAGCCAATAGCATCCACTTCTCCAGTAGAAATCCATAGGGTGCCTGTAATAAAAGAATCCCTAATCATCTCTTCCTATGCGTTGATTACATCCTCTTCATTCCATGTAGGCATCCCTTGGCTTGGCAAAAAAAATAAAAAATGCAAACACCCGGACCCACAAACTTAGTGCTGTCTTCTAAGGACAGTACTACCCAAAAGACGGCTTCGCAGTGGGATTTCAATGTATGTATTCCAATGAGAACACATTTCTGTGAATTAGCAGCTCTACCATTTGGTGAGTGATAGCACTCACACTGAATCTGCAGGTAACCACAGGGTGTGATGGCATATCAGATATGTATTGCACAAGGAACACATCCATTAAGGCGTCAGCCTTAATGATCGGAATTTCATTCCTTTTCTAAGTTTGAGTGGCAGAAATTCAGTAGGTTTTGTGAAATTTCAGATCATGTCTAAGAAGTCTTAATGGGACATGTGAAACCGTAAGGTTTTTTGTCTATGGAATATATGGTATATTTCTACCTAAAGTGGACATTGATGAAGCCCCTCTATGCTTACAGTTTTGCACTTTGACACTATGGGCCATATTCAATTTGATGGCGAAAAGTTTGAGGTCGGACTTTTCGCCATTGTCACAGGTTTTTCAGGGATAAAGTATCGGGCCTGTGCCTGCTTTATCCCCGTATTCAATTAGGATCCAGCGAAAACGGGACCCGGCAGAAAGGTAAGTATTGAAAAATCCAGGGAATTTTTGGGAAATGTTCATGGCACCCCCCTAAAGATGTCCAGACATGGGGGATCACTATGGGTACCCCTGTTTTGCCTGCTGAAGGTAGTCAGAGTTTTTAAATAGCAGCAGCAGGTGCATAAATGCGCCTGTGAGGAAGGGGTGAAGAATAGCACTTCCATCAAATTTGGGGTACATGAAAATGGGTGCAAGCATATTTTTAAGTCCCTAAAATTATTTTTTTAAATTCTTCAAAAATGCACCTGTCGCTACCACCAGCAATGAAGAAAACACCAGCCACATACTTGGGAACCCTTCTGGAACCTATTTAGCTACTTTAGAAGTTTGTCCCCAAATTTTTTTTTCACCCCGAAAATTAAAGGTAATTTTTTGGGGTGTCCTGATTTTTTTTTTAAACTTTTTTTGACACGCATTACTTTTAAGGGACATTGCCAGGGGAGTAGGCTATTTTTTTTAAGCCTGCACCCCTAAACCCCAATTCTGCACTTTTTTTCGCCAACTATTCAGTGGAGAAAACTTATCCCCAAATTTTAACAAAGACTGGCCCTGATTCAGAGCCGGACGCTCTGACCAGAGCGCTCGCTCTGAATCAGGGCCCACCTCCATAAATATGGAGCGTCCTCCTGGACGCTCGTATAGCTGCTGTGGGTCACCACCCACAGCATATACGAGCGTGCAGGATGATGGTCGCGATGGTCTTGACCATCGCGACCATCGCCACTGCGAGCAGAAGCCTGCGGTTGAGTTTCTCAACCGCAAGGCCCAGAGTGATTTTGGCTCTATCAGAGCCAAAATCACTCCCACTGACATCACTAGTGATGTCAGTGGGGCCGGCTTCTGACGGTAGGGGTTCCCTTGGGAACGCCTCCATCTGGGAAGCACGCCCCTGGCATGCCCACCAAAGGGGGCGTGCTGTCAATCAACATCGACAGCACGCCCCCTTTGATCAGACACTACGAGCGAAGGAAAGTCCTTCGCTCGTCGCGTCTCGCGCATGCGCACGACGGAGCTCCCTCCGTCGTGCGCATGCGCAGTGCAGATCATCGACCCACTTGCGAGCGGACAGCCGCTCGCGAGTGGGTCTGAATCAGGCCCACTATTCGCACCAGCGAAAAGTCTTTGAAATTGAATATGGGGATAATTAAAACAGGCAAAAATTACGATAACGGGTTTTCACCTCAAATTGAATATGGCCCTATGTGGTTTATTCATTATGATAAAAATGTCCCCTGTGACAATTAGGGATTGAACTCGCTGCGCATTCAATACAAGTATTGAAAGCATTCATTATGCCTCCTATACTTAAATATCACTTCTGAAAAGCTGCTCTTTTGCGGAGACAGCTTTTCGGAAATAGGGTAATTTTCTTCTATTGCTTGGACACTTTGCAGTCTAACTTGAAGCTGCGCATGCCCAGCTTCAAGTCAGGCCGAAAAGAGACTGTGAAGTGAAGCAGCAAGAGAAAAGAAAAGACGGAGGACCCAGTCCTTCCCTGCCCCCGGCCAACCTTGCTGTCTGTCCCCTGACCCCCCCCACCTCCGCCGCCACAGAACTACAGCCACCGCTGGCATCTGTGCCCGCAGCTCAGACTTGCAGCCCCACCATGTCAGTCCCTAGCTGCCACTTCTGTGCCCACTCCCTTGCTTCCAGCTCACAGGACTGCTCGGGGAGCCAGGAGGGATCAGCTTCAGGTAAGTGGACACAGCAGGAAGGGATCTTTTCACAGATCCTTCTGCTGTATCAGGTGATGAACCCCATCTCAGGATGGCATACAGTATCACTGTCAAATTGAAAAAAAAAATGCTTTTTCGGAATTTGATGCATTACATAATCTCCACATCCTCACACTATAGTATGGGGACTGTGGAAATTTTCGGGGGAAATCTCCTGCATTACAGAAATGGTCACGACACATAACTGCCCCAAAAGATCCCTGAATGTCATTCATCTTTTCCACCACCTCTTTTTCCTTTTATTTCTGGGTATCGCCATTTGTGAAACACCAACTCTACATTTTATTGTTACTTTGGTTCATTGTGGGTGGAACATAAATTGTGTTTCTTAGGCTGCCTCACATCTACCTCAGAAGGGCTAAGACCGGAGTGAGTGAGAACTTCACTCATTCTGGGACGCTACAAAATGGGGTGGCTGTCGTTGTTGATCGACAGCTCGCCAAGTTTTTTAGGCGCGGGGGGGGGTGGCTGGACAAATGGAGGCATTCCCAGAGGAATACCTGCCATTTGTGGGCGGCCCTACTGACATCATTCGTGATGTCAGTAGTGAACTATTAGAGCAGGAAATTCACTCGGGCTTGCGGGAACCGAGACCCTACCACAAGGTTCTCGTCACAAGCTCGATGTTCGCGATAATCGTGACCATCACCAGGCCACTCGCAAAACTATGCGAGTGGCCTGGAGGTGGATTTTTTTTTTCTAAATCAGCCCTGATTCAGAGTAAGCGCTCGCAAATAGCGAGCACCTCTGAATCAGGTCCTGTGTTCAGTTGGATTAAAAAGCCATTTTGAGCTTTTTAATCCAATGAGGAGAGTTGTCCTGTGCTTCTAATAGGCCTGTTTCGTACAATTCAAACACAGAAGGGGCATTCAAATAAATGCGATGTGGAATAGCACCGGGAGTAAGAGCCCAAAGCTATTCAATTGTCCATATCGCACCCTACACTTAAGTCAGGAGATGCATTTTATGCAGTTTAGTTGCGATAAACATGATTCTCCATCTTAAGTGTCGGCCGCGATGCTGTTAGCGCACATGCTAAGTCCACTGTGCTCCATACACCATGTAGTACACCCTGGTAGTCGCGCTTTGCCGTGGCATATTGAGTTGCATCGCAATGTACTGAAGCACTGGAAAAGCCTGAGAGTGTAATACAACTTTCTGTCCACCAGATGTCACTTTTCCTAAACTGCACTGAGCATGCTTAAAAAAAGACAATGCAATGTATCTATGCTTATTGGCTGACAAAATCTGTCAAACAGTATGCAATAGATGTCATGGAACGAGAGCTGTAATTGGGTGTTTAATAAAGGATTAAATCATTCTGTGTGCGAGTCCTGAGTACACTTTTGAAATACAATTTATAAATTTGTTCTGCCATCATTATTACAGTATATAATGCTAGATACATGTATCAGTATGATAACACCTCATTTTAGAAAATTCAGTACCAGTCCATGCGACTTGTGCCGTGGAAATTATTCTGCAGTGATGTTTGGCACTCACACAGTGATAACATGCTTTGAAAATGAACAGATGGGTTTGAACTGAAGGGCATTGCAAGTCTCTGCCCAGAAAGAGGTGTCTCTGAATTAAAAACTGACTGTGCATTTTATGCAGCACACTTGTGGCAATGTCGGCACTGCTGTGCCACTAGGAGTTTGTACAACTTGTCGCTAATCGGTACACATCAATAAGTGCCGGTCACAGTGGCACTGTAGAAAGTGGTGTGTGGTGCTCACACAGTGATGGCATGTCTTAGAAATGAGTAGTGGGGCTTGAGCAGTGGTGTATGAAACCATGCTTGAACTACAAGTCTCAGCTTAAAAAGAGATATCTTTGAATTACAAACTGTGTTTTATGCAGCAAACTTGTGTCAATGTCGGTACTGCTGTGTCGCTAGGAATTTGTACAACATATCTCTAATCGGTACACATCAGTTAGTGCAGGGCACTTGGTTTACAATTATTGCAAGACAGCCTTCCCCCAACCCCACCCCCACTCCCCAGGGAGACTTGTACACTGCATATAAATGAAAGATGGAGAATGGTGTCCACACAATGCTCACCATGAATTCCTCTAGTTTTCATGGCTAACAAAACATGTCCTTTATTATGTTAATGAAAGGCCCATGCTTGCTTTGGGGGAATGGACCTAGAGGGCACACCAAGTTTGAAATTGGAACACACCACCCACTCCAAAGATTTCATACAATGCAGTAGCCCACCTCTAAACCACTTTAAAGAATTCTATTATATAATAAAAAAGAATATTCTTTTACTTTGATGTGTTTCCTTTCAGACTTGTAGTTCAAGCATGGTTTCATACACCGCTGCTCAAGCCTCACTACTCATTTCTAAGGCATGTCATCACTGTGTGAGTGCTACACACCATTCTACAGATCCACAGTGACCGGCACTCACTGATGTGTACCGATTAGATACATGTTGTACAAACTCTTAGTGGCACAGCAATGCCGACATTGCAGCAAGTGTTCTACAGAAGATGCACAGTGAGTTTGTAATCGAAAGACACCTCTTTCTGGGCTGAGATTTGTGCATTCATTGTTGATTTCATAAAGTGCTGCTAAAATCAAACTACTCATTTCTAAGGCATGCCATCCCTGTGTGAGTGCCGCACATCACTGCCGAAATTTCCTTAATCGCACGGGCAGTCTTTCATGAAATAGCCTGCTGTGCAGAATAACTACAGTACTGTATACTATACTATAGGGATGTGCAGGCTTGGATTAGTTTGGATTTTCCCGCCAAATTCGGATTTTTCCCACCAAAAATCGGGTCCCAGGAAGAGGCAAAACGTCAACTTTCATGGACAAACATCATCTTTCATGGACTTTTGTCCAGGAATGATGATGTTTGTCCATGAAAGATGACGTTTTGCCTCTTTCTGAGACCCGATTTTTGGCGGGAAAAATCTGAAGTTGGGGGGAAAATCCGAACTAATCTGAGCCTGCATGTCCCTAGTATATTAACGCTATTCAACATCGCATTAAATTGAATTGCCTGCAGGGATTGTTAGTGCAAGCTTAGCCAAGTTAGTAATCTCCCATATCAGCGGCAAGGTGATCACTGTTAGGGGGAGTCATAACACTGACCTATACACATGACAGTGTATGGAGGTTTTTATAAACCTAGTGAGATTTAGCTGAAATGCAAGCACTAGTGGAGGGATGCCCCAAAGTGATAAAGAAAAAAAAAAAAGGAAACAGGTGTGTTTCTGCTATATGTTAGTGACAGCTGACAGTGGGCCTGATTGAGAGATATACGCTAATGCAATCGCAGCTGCCAGCTGCAATCCCACATGCAATTGCTGTGCAAAAATATGCAAATGTTGCAAACACTGGCATACTGTATGTATTGAGACGCCCAACTAGGCCATCACAAATCCAAGCAACTGCATACACATACACAGCTGCCATTGCCCATCATTTGATAGCAGCCATCTGAATAGCTTTATGGTCACGCAGAATGGGCACTTGAACTGAGACATCAGAACCACTTTATCTGCATCCAGAATTGTAGTTGTATGCTGAGACATGCCCCTAAAATGATCACGACACATAACTGCCCCAAAAAGGTCCCTGAATGTCAATCACTTGGCAAAGAAATATTCCCTGCGAGTGACATCGCTAAGGTACCTTGGTGTGTGCGCAGTGTAACCGTGACACATGTGCAATCGGCCGATAATCACTCAACTGCGTAAATATTTGCAGTGCGTACATATCTGAATCAGACCCAGTGTCTATTGCTCTTAGCAAGGAATAAGAAGCAGTGCAGGTGACCGACAATATAGACTTAAGTCTGCGATAGCTTTAGCGTCTTTTGCCTTAGTCACGTCTGCTACTTTATATTAATGCTAGAAAAAAGCCCTTCCCATGGTGTACAAACGTGTGTCTAAATGTTCAAGGACTGGGATGCCCACTTTGTGCTTCTTTAGGTGCAACAATCCCACCATCAAAACTTGCTCCAGCCCCATGCTAGGTGCAGATTGTCCGTCAGAGTATTTCCTCCAATTTAAGCGATTAAGCATTTGAGTTCACAACCAGTTATGTAACGAGTCCTGTATACTTCCTTAAGACAACCATCAGACAATGCATCTCTGTGCATCTAAATAGCTGCCTTCCAATCGCTGCACAGGAATGCCGAATACATTTCTGAGCCCAGTCATCTCAATCGCTACTGCAACTCTGTGCGTACATACAGTGGGATACATACGCTGTGCAACTTTTTAGCGACTTAGACAAATGCGCAGTTGAAAAACACAGACCCTAGGAGTATTGAGGGATCTTTAGGTGGTTGCTCCATTATGTATTCTCTTACAGGGGATGTGGATAACAGTCTATAGGTCAATATAGGTACCAGGGTTATATTTATCTTTGCAAATTATATTTCTAAATAGGTACATAAATGAGTACAGTACGGGTTGGGTACAGGATGCTGGCATTCAGGATCCCAGCAGTCAGAATTCCGAAAGGGTTAGGATACCAACACCTGTTGGTAAGTATCTTAACCCTATCCCTACCTCTAAACCTAACCCTCTCTCCCTGCACCCTAAACTTAAACATCCACCCATCCACCCTAGTGCCTAAACCTAACCCTCACCCCTAGTGCCTAACCCTAACCCTCCCCCCTAACCATTCCCCCTAACCCTATAACCCTAAGCCTCTCCCTAACCCCACTACTTACCATCGGCGCCAGGATTCTAACTGGTGTCTGGCCGGGATTTCAACTACAGTACCCCCCTACAATACTGTATGTCATATTTAAGCAACACAACACAGAAAAGATACATAGAAAAATATGCATGGTTAAGAGCTTTATATCTTAACTAAGTTTTCACAGATTTAACAGGCCAATAATAAAATTCAAAAACTTCTTAGATAGAATGATAGATTATTACTTCAGGAAATTAGCTTTAAGGTTAGCAGAAATGTTCGTTTTATCTGTATTTAGTGATAAAACAAAACAAACTTCCAAATCCAAAAATAAAATCCCAAATTTTCCACTTAGATCAGACTGTTTCTGTAAACGAAACTTTTTCTCTGTAAATGTCATATTGTACAGCTGTATTTTTCTGTATATCCTTCTTACAACTGGGCCCAACTGGGCAAGAGCTATTGGTACCCCCTCCAACATAAACAGCAGGGCTGAGATCATGGAAAAGATACGAAAAAGTCAGAAAATCACTCAATAACATAACATATATTAAGTGTGTATTCAGTGCAGAGGAATAGTTTAATTAGATCGTAGTTACTTTATGTTTGGTTGCTTTCAAAATACATTTTCACTCTCACCTAAGAAAAGTTATTTAATTTAGGTTTATATACACAAATGGAAAATATATGCTTCTAATAGTAAACTAAAATCATTGTCCACCGCTTCTTAATTAAACAAAGCTGATACTGTACTGTACCAGACACCACCACTACCCTCTTTCATAATGTGGCTCTTGGCGTGGAGATGATCACTCAACCTTTAGCTCTTTGGACTCTTCATATCTGCAATATTTTGGTCAACCACTTTAAACTTTCTAGGTCTAGGAAATAACTAATTATAATCATCCTTTATTATTATCATTTATTTAAAAATCCAACAAATGTACACTGTGCTGTACATTAAGGAGATCATGTTACACACAGATTCTATGGCTGGTATCCTATTAGCAGTGCCAATTTACCAATGATGGGGCTATCCCAATTAGTCCTGAAAGCCGGCACTTATCGGGGATCGTGTTTCACCTGCCTCAGGCAGGCGAACAATATCCACAAAATCAGTCCCGTTTTCGTGTTTGCTGTGTGTTTTCTCATGAAATCGGGAAATTTGTCTCACAAAAAAAAGTACTTTAATTGGATAGCCCAATAATGACCATCAGGAAAAAAATCATGTTAAAAGCCATTTTTTTTTCATGAGAAAAATGTTTGTGGCTAATAGGACACCGGCCTATGTGTTTTTGCCAGAAAACAGATAATTTTTTCCGGCACAAAAAAGGGCTCTAATTGAGTTGCCCGAAGCTAAAAAATGCACAAAAGACCCATTTTTGCATCCGAAAAATTATCGGGACTACCGTAATTGAATTCCCCCTTAGTCTCTTCTCTCTGTAAACATGTATAATCAAGGATATATTATTCTTATAAACACAGCTTCAGCAATAAACAGTTTCAATACCCTACATGATTGTATACTGGTATATATCAAAGCTATAGATCAGTACATTAGTGATGCCTAACACCGAAAAAAACCCCTAATCCTCTGTTTCCAATATAGGGCCGTATTCAATTAGTTTTGCACCCGCGATGCTTTTTCGCATGCTGGACTTTTTGCCTACATTGCGAATTTTAGCTGCGGAAAGTTATCACGCGCGTCCCCGCGATTCGCTGTATTAATTTCCAAAAACTGCGAAAACCGCAACCCGGCGAATGCAAAAGACGCAAAAAGTGCTGTCAGAATTGGGGAAATCAGCCTGACACCCCCTAAAAGATGCACTAACATTGGGGATCAATGTACATGCCCCCGATTAGCCCTAATAAAGCTATTTGGGGTACTTAAAGTGTGTCAAAATCTTCTAATTAGCGTCTTTGCACAAGTGGTGAAGTATAGCATTAATTAGTAATTTTTTGTGAAAATAACTAGTCCTGTCAAATTTGGGGTACTTGAAAATGGGTGCAAGCATGGTTTAAAGTCGCTAAAGCAAAGTTTAAAACAATGTAAAAAACACACCTGAAGCACGCACCTGCAATCAAAAAAACACTTCACCCTTACTTACAGACCCCCCAAAAGTCTATTTCGCTACTTTTTAAGTTTGTACCCCCACTTTGCACTTTTTTGCCCCCTTTTTCAAAGTGCTTTTTTGGGATGTTCCTCGCTTTTTTTTAAAGGTTTTTTTTGATGCAGTTATCCTTTGGGGGGCTGTCCCACCTTTGCACCACAAAATAGCGATTTTACACTTTTTTTCGACACCTATTCATAGGCAAATCTTTTTCGCCTATTACATTGCATTGTGTTTTCGCGTACGCGAAAAGAGTTTGCAATTGAATATGGAGATAAGTTTCCACCTGGCGAAAAGTCGCAATCAGTGATACTTTTTTGCGGATTACGACTTTTCGCGGCTAATTGAATACGGGCCATAAAGTTTCATTAAAGAGAACATGCTGCCTAATTTGTGTTATAGTCTATGAAGGCAACAAAGTACAGGCAATAACTTCACAATTTTGGTTAAAAGTTAAAACATATGATCCACTTTCAGGTTTACCTTTCTGCACACTCAGCAGCGGGTAGAGGTCAAATGGAAGTCAGGATTTTGCCCTCCCACCAGGATTTTGCCACAGCATTTAGTATTTTTCACGTCAATAGGACTGTATAGAACTACAATGTCTTTACAATGTATCTTACTTATTACTAACCAGTTACCTTTTTGGGGACGATTCAATTCAGTGCGATGCTGAAAAGCCCCGGGAAAGAGCTCCCGGGGCTATTCAATTGACTGCGCTGATAAATCCGACTACAGATATCTGTTCGCACCCTCCAGAGGTGCGAGCAGAAATCCAATCTAAATGCTGGCCGCGATGCTATTTTCCAGCTTAGTGCGGCGCTAACAGCCTCGCGGCTGGCACTTTAGTTGGAGAATGCCAGTTACCACAACAAAATACCCAGCTTCTCCAACTTCAGTGGTTCTAGTCAACTTAACAGTCAATTAAATACCTCCGGGAACTCCTTCCCGGGGCTATTTAACATTGCACAGAATTAAATCGCCCCCATATAGAATGATGACATTTCCTAATATTCAAGGGGCAAAGAATGCAGGTGCACACTCTTAGTACAATGATAGTCAAAATAATCCTGGCAAACACTACAATTAACATGGAGTATAAGTGAGCTTCTTAGTACTGTATATGTTTGGTCAAAAATGTTTGCTCATCCACCGCGTCAAGGTGAACCCCATAAAATGGGTACCTAACATCCCTAATACTAACACATTATGTCAATGGTAGCACCTTTTATTATGTTTAAAACAAGGGTGTGCAGTCCAAGCCCCCTTCCCTATTTTGTAATAGTCTTCCAAATATAAAATAGTACATTTCATAGGTTTTCTTGACATGCAATTGTTGGTCAGGAGACTTGTAATATACCACAAGATAGATTATCAAATGTTAAACACAAATACATTGAGAAATTAATAAGAGAAATAATGGATTAACAACATTTGTCATACACCACATTTCTACTGTAGGTCAATCTATGAAGAAGAAAAGGAAAAGGTACTGTAACCTATTAGACTGCTTTGTATTTTAAAGTTATTCTGTTTATTATGATTGAGAGTGAGCAGGTGTCAGTGAGAAGAACTATTGGTAAGAAGAATAATTATATTTAATTATCTTATATATAAAATTCATTGGTCTGTGTGTTTGTTTGTCTGGTTATGCATTCAGACACCCCTGTACCGATAGGGATTTAACCAACATGAGGTGGTACAGTTGGATCCTGGCCAGGTTTTAGGGGGTTATGGTCCCGGTCAGACCTGCAGTTGGTGTACACTGGGCAGAACTTTGACCCAGGGAGTCTGCTCTGAGCCTTCCACTGGATGGATTTGGAAGAAAACTTCATAGAGTGGTAACATTGGATCCCAGAAAACATACTCGGGGGTTTAGGTCCCAGTCGAACCTCCAATTGGTGTACGTTGGGCAGAACTTTACCCCATGGACACTGGGCAGAACTTTGACCTGGGGAACCTGTTCTGGGCATTCCACTGGATGGATTTGGATGACATCACATAATTTGGTCAAAAACTTCACAGAGTGGCAACATTGTATCCCAGAATACATACTCGGGGGTTGAGGTCCTGTCCTATTTGTTTGTCTGTCTGTCTGGTTATGCATTCAGACACCCCTGCACCGATTGAGATGTAAACAACATGAGGTGGTCCAGTTGGATCCTGGCCAGGTTATAGGGGGTTTAGGGTCCCAGTCAGACCTCCCGGTGATGTATGCTGGGCAGAACTTTGACCCAGGGAGCCTGTTCTGGGCCTTCCACTGGATGGATTTGGATGAAAACTTCATGAGGGGTGACAATTGGTTGGGGATGACTAATGGAGTGGTTGGGGTCCCAGTCAGACCTCACTACGGAGTGCGTCAGACAGAACTTTGACCCAGAGAGCCTGTTCTGGGCCTTTTACTGGATGGATTTGGACAACATAACATAATTTTGTTGAAAACTTCATGGAGTGGTTACATTGGATCCCAGAAGACTTACTAGAGGGTTGAGGTCCTGGTCAAACCTTCCGTTGGTGTATGCTGGACAGAACTGTAATCTAGAGAGCCTGTCCTGGGCCTTCCCGTCAGACCTCATGGCGGAGTGTGTCGGGAAGAACTTTGACCAAAGGGAGCCTGTTCTGAGCCTTCCACTGGATGGATTTGGACAAGATCACATAAAAAAACTTTATAATTTAAAGTTTTAAACACGGGCAACACCGGGTACTTCAGCTAATATCTAATATATTAAAGGAGGATCTCCTATATATCTTTTCACCTTACGTGGATGACATAGATACCATAATCTGTGCATAGGGCCTGAATCAGATGTGGACGCTATTTTGATGTTCATGCAGTTGAGCAATTTTAGGTGAACTGTGTATACATATTATCTGCAATGTGCAAATGCAGTGATTGAATTGTGATCCAATGCAACTATGGTTGTAGTGAGGATTTATTCGCAAGTGATTGACAGACAGGGGCCGATTTGTAGGAGGTAACAGGAGTGGCAGAAAAATGCGGATGTCTCATAACAATTTTAAGGGCTACATCTGCAATCCTGTATGCAGACATAATGGTGCCAATATCTCATTTCCCACAACCATTGTGCGTGACCATAGGGTTACTCAGATGGTCAGTTTTTGAGGGATCTGTGAGGCCGCTGGTGGGTGTTTCAATACATTTCCAGGTGGCTGTAGCATTAGCATATATTTGCATGGTGGCTGCATACAAAATAACAGTTGCTAATGCATTAGTGGTTACATCTGAATCAGACACATAATTTAGTTATTCCTGAGGTGTTTAATGGGTTTTAGTTTTTACTAAACAATTGTCATATTTTGGTAGATTATAAGATAATATAATGCCATTCCTTCTTATTTTACAACTAGATTCTGACATGGGGCAGGGGGAGTTAAGGGCCTTATTCAGCTTGGATTGCACGGCTGCATTCGCACGCACCCACTAGCTGTGAAAATATGCTAATGCAATCGCACGGCAACCGCAGCACTAAACCAAGATGACCATCACTGTATAAAGCCACCCACATCCCATGACATGCATCTGCAAGTCAGCGAAAACATCGGTAACATTGAATAACATCGGAACCATTCGCAAATTTGTGGTTGACCTGACCCTACCTCACAAACTGCTAAACTTCCTGTCGCCATCTACATCTCAATCGCAGGGGCTTAATTATGCACGCCCCTGTAACGGCGTTCTAACACACAGGCACGCCTGCGTGCCACCGACCACCCCCTCTCCACCCCTAAACAGTCACTTCATGTCAATCATTATGCTGTTGGACTGCGTGCACACTGCAATTGCTTGCCGATCGCAGCGGCAGGTGCTTGTACGTGCACTGCGATCTATATGCATGCACAGAGAACAAACATCGACCGGCTGCGTGCGAACGCAGCCGTGCTATCCAAGCTAAATAAGGTGGCTAAGTTAGTTGTAATAGTCTATGTAATGCTATTTATTGTTTCATCCTTTTGAAATTAATATTTATCCTCAATTATGGAAATATATTCTTTAATAAAGATTTGCACTGAGGGTAAAAGTAACTTCCATTGAGTAAATTTACTAAGGGTCAAATTAGGTCGATGTAAAATGGCTTTCTGGCTGCAAAATCTGCATATTTATCATCCATAGGGTTTCCAGTTCAATTGATCACATATAATATATGGTATAATATGAATTGGGGGCAGTACAATGTGGCATAATATGAAATGGGACAGTACAATGTGGCATAATATGATTTGGGGGCAGTACAATGTGGCATATGAATTGGGGGTAGTACAATGTGGCATAATATGAATTGGGGCAGTACAATGTGGCATAATATGAATTGGGGGCAGTACAATGTGGCATTTTATAGGAAAATAGTCACAAATGAGAGTGTGAAACTGCAAGCTTTGCATTTTAATTGTCATGTTCCCCTAAGCAGTTTTGTAGCAGGTGACTTAATACATCATCATCACAAAGTACAGTAAGTTTATTTATTTTGCAAGTTGTTTGTTTCGCAATTTCCCTTATGTAGAAAATTCCAAAGGAAAAGATTTCCAGTAAAATCTGGTTTAAGAGTCATTATACTACTTTATGGTACTTGTCATAATACTTTTTAAACACAACATTTACTGGATTTCACACGAATGTCAAATTTATACACTGTCATACAAAATGATGCTAGTATATACTGTAGGTCATTCTTGTTAGCAAATATTTTGACGGTGTACATTACATAAATTGTTTAATTTATGAGGTGAATGCAGCATATTTGCAAACATTACTTGACATAGTGATGCACATAACTAGTAGATAATGGCTACTCATTTACCACAACATCCTCTTTTTTTCAGTAGGAAAAATAATTTTGTTATTATGAAATAGTGTGAATTCCGTTTTACAACAAGCATAGATTTTCCAAATGGTGGATCATTTCCTTTGAGAAAAAAATATCAAATATCAAGAACAAGTTTATGTTCTTAACTTAACCCATTACCATTGCATAACCAATAATGCATCACACGGCAGCTTTGAAACAGACATGAAAATATATTTTATATCAATATTATAATCCAAAAGCAATTCATTTACAGAACCTATACAAAAATATGACAGTTGTTTATGTTTATGTTAATGTATTATTTTACTAGATATTATGACAAGTCCTGAAAATAATTATTAGATGTTTGCAATAGTAATACCGGTATTATTTAATACCAATTATGATGACATTTTGTGTCAAATGAAACGTTGACTGTATGGAAGTACCTGTCATGTGTTAGGTGTGAACACACCACATCGATAAAGTGATACTAAGTCCTGTGAGTGCCACTACTTTTGGGTCTGTCTATATATATTAGGGGTGTGCACCGGCCACTTTTCGTGTTTTGTGTTTTGGTTTTGGATCTGGATCTTTCTTCGTGTTTTGGATCTGGATTGGTTTTGCCAAAACCACCCTTCCGTGTTTTGGGTTCTGGGTTTTGTGTTTTGGATCTGAATTTTTTTGAAAAAAAGCATAAAAACAGCTAAAATCACAGAATTTGTAGGTTTTTCTGCTCCTATGCTATTATTAACCTCAATAACCTTAATTTCCACTCATTTCCAGTCTATTCTGAACACCTTACACCTCACAATAGTGTTTTTATGTCCAAAAGGTTGCACCGAGGTAGCTGGATGACTATGCTAAGCGACACGAGTGGGCGGCACAAACACGTGACCCATCTAGGTTTGATACTGCAGTGGCAGACAGGATGGCAGTTTGAAAAACTAGGCCCCAAACTGTACATAATGCAAAGAAAAAAAAGAGGTGTAAGATGGAATTGTCCTTGGGACCTCCCACCCACCCTTATGTTGTATAAACAGGACATGCACACTTTAACAAACCAATCATTTCAGCGCCAGGGTCTGCCACACAACTGTGGCTGAAATGATTGGTTTGTTTGGGCCCCCACAAAACAAGCTGGCAATTAATCTGTCCCTGCACAAACTGGCTCTACGGAGGCAAGATGTCATCCTCATCCTCCTCATCCACCGATTCCTCACCCTCTTCAGTGTGTACATCCTCATCCTCACAGAGTATTAACTCGTCCCCACTGGAATCCACCACCACAGGTCCCTCTTTACGTTCTTGAGGCTGGTCTCCCTGGAAGAGTTGATAATTAATTTTGATGAACATCATCTTCTCCACATTCTGTGGAAGCAACCTCCTACGCCTTTCGCTGACAAGGTTCCCGGCTGCACTAAAAACTCTTTCGGAGTACACACTGGAGGGGGGGCAACTCAGGTAAAATAGAGCCAGTTTGTACAGGGGCCTCCAAATTGCCTCTTTTTCCTGCCAGTACAGGTATGGACTGTCTGACATGCCTACTTGGATGCTGTCACCGATGTAATCCTCCACCATTCTGTCATGGTGACAGTATCATATGTAGTGACAGTAGACATGTCAGAAATTGTTGCCAGGTCCTTCAGTCCAGACCAGATGTCCAAACTTGGTCCTGCCTGCCCTGCATCACCGCCAGCGGGTTGCTTAGGATACCTAAGTTTTTTCCTGGCAGCCCCAGTTGCGGGAGAAAATGAAGAAGGAGCTGTTGACGTGTCACGTTCCGCTTCAGCTGACAGTGTGTTCACCAGCAGGTCTTTGCACCTCTGCAGGCTTGTGTCGGCCGGAAAGAGAGACACCACTTAGGCTTTAAACCTAGGATCGAGCACGGTGGCCAAAATGTAGTGGTCTGATTTCAACAGATTGACCACCCTGGAATCCTGGCAAAGCAAATGAAGGGCTTCATCCACAAGTCCCACATGCCGAGCGGAATCGCTCCGTCTTAGCTCCTCCTTCACTTTCTCCAGCTGCTTCTGCAAAAGCCTGATGAGGGGAATGACCTGACTCAAGCTGGCAGTGTCTGAACTGACTTCACGTGTGGCAAGCTCGAAGGGCTGGAGAACCTTGCACAACACGGAAATCATTCTCCACTGCGCTTGAGTCAGGTGCATACCCCCTCCTTTGCCTATGTCATAGGTGGATGTATAGGCTTGTATGGCCTTTTGCTGCTCCTCCATCCTCTGAAGCATATAGAGGGTTGAGTTCCACCGCCTCACAACCTCTTGCTTCAGGTGATGGCGGGGCAGGTTCAAGAGTGTTTGCTGGCACTCCAGTCTTCGGCACGCAGTCGCTGAATGGCGAAAGTGTCCAGAAATTTTTCGGGCCACCCAAAGCGTCTCCTGCACGCCCCTGTCACTTTTCAGAAAATTCTGCACCACCAAGTTTATTGTGTGAGCAAAACATGGGACGTGCTGGAATTTGCCCAGATGTAATGCCCGCACAATATTGTTGGCATTGACAGATATCACAAATCCCCAGGAGAGTCTAAGTGGGGTATGCCACTGGGCGATGATTTCCCTCAGTTTCTCTAAGAGGTTGTCGGCGGTGTGCCTCTTACTGAAACCGGTGATACACAGCGTAGCCTGCCTTGGAACGAGCTGGCGTTTCTGAGATGCTGCTACTGGTGACGCTGCTGCTGTTGCTGCGTAAGGTGATACATCTACCCAGTGGGCTGTCACAGTCATATAGTCCTTAGTCTGCCCTGTTCCACTTGTCCACATGTCCGTGGTTAAGTGGACATTGGGTACAACAGCATTTTTCAGGACACTGAGGACACTTTTTCTGACGTTTCTGTACAGTCTCGGTATCGCCTGCCTAGTGAAGTGGAATCTAGACGGGATTTGGAACCGGGGACACACTACCTCCATCAATTGTCTAAATCCCACTGCACTAATGGCGGATACCGGACGCACGTCTAACACCAACATAGCAGTCAAGGCCTCAGTTATACGTTTTGCTTCAGGATGACTGCTGTCGTACTTCATCCTCCTTGCTAAGGACTGTTGGAGGGTCAATTGTTTAGTAAAAGTAGTGGTGTTCCTACTTCCTCTCTGGGATGATGAATGACTCCCAGCAGCAGCAACAGCAGCAGCGGCAGCAGGAGGCGTAGCAATGCAGGATCCTCCGGAGGAATCCCCGATAGGAGAGTCAGTCATGCCAGTGACATGGCCTGCAGGACTACTTCCGATCCTGACTAAGGAGGAAATTGACGAGGAGGGAGTTGACGGTGTGGTTTGCAGGCGCTTGGATACAACAGGACAATGGGATTTAGGTGTCCCTGGACTGCTTACGGTCTTAGCCAAAGTTCTGAACTTGACAGTAACTTATTATGAACACGCTGCAGGTGCCGTATAAGGGAGGATGTTCCTAGGTGGTTAACGTCCCTACCCCTACTTATTCCACCTTTACATAAGGTACATATGGCAAGACAGTTGTTGTCCGGATTTGGATAGAAATATTGCCAGACCAAAGAGGTGGAATGTTTGGTCTTCTGCCCAGGCATGACCGTGATGGGCTTTTTCATCCCACGGACAACAACTGTCTCCCCCGGAGCCTGATTTAAACAAACCACATCACCATCAGAATCCTCCTCGCCAACTTCCTCCTCAGCGCCAGCTACACCAGTATCCTCATCCTGTTGTACTTCAACAGTGACATCTTCAATTTGCATATCAGCAAGAGGACTGTGGGTGCTCCTTTCAGCACTTGCAGGGGGTGTGCAAATGGTGAAAAGAGCCACCTCTTCCCGTCCAGTGCTGGGAAGGTCAGGCATCTCAACCACCACCACACTTGGACTCTCCTTGGGGATTTGTGATATCTTCTTAGAAAGCACAGTTCTTCGCTGTGCTTTTGCCAGCTTAACTCTTTTGATTTTTTTAGTGGGAGGAGGGCTTCCATCGTCATGTGAAGCTGAACCACTAGTCATGAACATACTAGGGATCGACCTTAGCCGTTCCTTGCCACTCCGTATCGTAAATGGCATATTGGCAAGTTTACGTTTCTCTTCAGATGATTTAAATGTTTTTTTCAAGGTCATTTTCCTGAACTTTGTCATTTGGGATTGTATGTGCCCTTTATTATGACATTGGGCATCGGCCTTGGCAGACGACGTTGATGGCATGTTATCGTCTATGTCATGACTAGTGGCAGCAGCTTCAGCACTAGGAGGAAGTGGTTCTTGATCTTTCTCTATTTTATTTTTATCGGAGAAAGTTTGGTCCTCCATTTACGTTATATTGATTTGATATATACGTGCGGCTAAACACAGAAAATATTTTTTTATTTTTGCTGGAGAGTATTGCACTTTGTGGGTTACACCACCCTTTAAGAAATGAGCCAGCCGGCTCTTTACTTTACACGCTTGGCGCTGCTCCTTTGTTGATGCACGTGTGGCTACTGCGCACACAATTCACAAACACAGAAAAAATATTTTGTTATTTGGTTTGGAGTGTACTTTGGGGGTTACAGCACCCTTTAACGGTCAAGCCAGCCGGCCCTTTACTTATGACACAGGCGCACGCTTGGCACTACTTTGTTGATGCACGTGCAGCTACTGCGCACACAATTCACAAACACAGAAAAAATATTTTGTTATTTGGTTTGGAGTGTACTTTGGGGGTTACAGCACCCTTTAATGGTCAAGCCAGCTGGCCCTTTACTTATGCCACAGGCGCACGCTTGGCACTACTTTGTTGATGCACGTGCGGCTACTGCGCACACAATTCACAAACACAGAAAACATTTTTTTTTTTGGTTTGGACTGGAGTGTACTTTGGGGGTTACAGCACCCTTTAACGGTCAAGCCAGCCGGCCCTTTACTTATGACACAGGTGCACACTTGGCACTACTTTGTTGATGCACGTGCGGCTACTGCGCACACAATTCACAAACACAGAAAAAATATTTTGTTATTTGGTTTGGAGTGTACTTTGGGGGTTACAGCACCCTTTGACTGTCAAGCCAGCCGGCCCTTTACTTATGACACAGGCGCACGCTTGGCACTACTTTGTTGATGTACGTGCGGCTACTGCGCACACAATTCACAAACACAGAAAATATTTTTTTTTTTGGTTTGGACTGGAGTGTACTTTGGGGGTTACAGCACCCTTTAACGGTCAAGCCAGCCGGCCCTTTACTTATGACACAGGCGCACGCTTGGCACTACTTTGTTGATGCACGTGCGGCTACTGCGCACACAATTCACAAACACAGAAAAAATATTATTTTTTTAGCACTTGGGGGGAGCACCCCTGAAGGACAGAGCACCCCCTGGACAACACTACAGCACCACTTTAGGACTGGGACACTGCACAGGACTTTGGAGTGGACACAGCCCCTATGGAGAACTGACTGCACAACACAGTCCAGCCAGCCCCTATGGACTTTGAAGTAGTGGACACAGCCCCTATTAACAACAGCAGCACAGCACAACACAGCCAGCCCCTATGTACTTTGAAGTAGTGGACAACAGCAGCACAGCGCAGCACAGCACAGCACAACACTACTCTGCACTACACTACACTACACTACACAGCCCAGCCAGCCCTAACTCCCACCCTCCCTCTTCACTGTCCACAGCCGAGTGAGAAAATGGCGCAGACGCGGGTACCTTATATAGGATTCAAAACCCGCGAGACCCGGAAGGCGGGATGATGACGTTTTGCCTCGATTTCAGATCCGAGTCAGGCGGGAAAAGTCGAGCCTGACTCGGATCTAATTCAGATCGGGGGGCTCGGGGGGGTTCGGATTTCAGAAATCCGAACCCGCTCACCCCTAATATATATATATATATATATATATATATAGTGTCAGGCCTGTTGAGACATTGTATGGGCCCAGGTACTTAGGTGGCGTGCTCATTAGAGAAGAAGTGGCTGCACCCTGCTGGAGTGCACATTCCTAGTGTTCTTCACAGTGGGATCTAAGGATTTGGCTTGGTTAGGCTGCCCCTACACTCCAGGGCCCCTACAAAATTGTACCTCTCCCCCATCCCTGTCGGAATCCCTGGATAGGAGAATATATATAAAATCATCTTTATTACATCAATGACATGACTAAATACAAATGTTCTGTTGATAATAAGATGAGACACTTTACTTGTAGTTACTACTGTAACTATCGTAGCTTGGGAAAGAGTAGAGGTAAGTAGAGTGCTCCAGTAAAGTTTTTAAGTGTTTAGAATTTTGGCTCAGAAAATGTTTTTAAAGCAACAATACCTTGTAGGGTAAATGGTATTCTCATGTCCTATGAAATTCAATCATTTATTTACAAACTCATTGAGATTTCTGTCTAATCTCAGGGGTTCTTGAAAAAAGGACAAAAATGTTGATAAACTTGAAAAAAAATGGTAAATTTTTTATGCTTCAAAAGCCGTGCAATCTGTAGTGCAAGTATTTAAAGTTTCATGGTGTGTTTTTTTAATTTATTTTTATTTTTTTTATCGAGATTTGTTAAAATTTGGAAATAAAAATAATTTTATTCTACTTTCAGCACAGCAAAACATGTACAGCAGCTGGAGCTGAAGAGCCGCAGGTTGGTAAGTGCTCTGCCCTCACTACACCAAGAAGAAAAGTATACATTTTTACTGTCCACATGCATACAATCTTACAATAAATGTGATACTGACACCCCCTGCACTCTGACTTTTGTCCCAAATTCTCCTTGTATATAGACTATTTGGTGAGATACAATGATGATTGAAGTTGCAGGAAGTTCTCATTTTTGGATGCCAGCCAGTTAACATGGATGGTACACTTTCACTTGGTAATGTAAAGCTGCAAGAATGAATTGTGGGGAATTAATTTACTCTTCCTTCATATATTAAAATGGACACCAGTAACTTATTAAAAATGTAGTTAAAAAACAATTTTTTTTTTTGCCCAAAATTTGTGCGGCCCTTTTTCATCATAGTACGCAACTTACAATTTTTTTCTGGTAATTTATCAGTAGGGGGCTGTCCAAAGGGTTCTGAAAGAAATCCCCACACTTTTAGCCAGAAAAAGGGAATTTGTATTTTTTTTCTCCTGGTCTGGGATAGAGAAAACTTTTCTCCAGTTTTTTTTCACCTGTTTTTTGCCGAAAATGTGGCCTTTTTTTGGTGAAAAATGGCCGTTTTTGCCAATGGTGAAAAAAATTCTGTTGTCGCCGCTAATTGAATTCAGCCCTAAGCTTCAAATTTAATTAGTTTTTCATTATGTTTCACCAGCCATGACACTCTGGCATTTTTAATTAAGAGAAATGCTTCATTCATCTTTCCTTGGGTCACTTTCAACAGCTGTAATATTTTTTGGGGTAAATTTATTCTATTTAACTTTAGACTGCGATACCTAAAGCTGGGTACACACTGACAGATACATTGGCTGATCAATTGATAGGCCAATATATCTGCTGCCCGTCGGCCAGTATGTACCCGCGATATGTCTGTGAATGACGTTGTTCGCAGACATATCGCATTGGATGCGCTGCACAGCCGATGGACAGATATGCCTGCAGACATATCTGTCCATCGGCAAGTGTGTACAGGCAGTCTGCAGACCATCCGCACACATGCAGCGGCAGCCACGGGGAGGGAGGTGGACATGCCCCCGCCCCACCCCCGGCCAGCAGGACCCGCCCCCTCCTACACACTGAACACAGATGATTGTTGTTCAGTGTGTACGAACAACCATCATCTGCAGATCACTCGATCTGCAGAGATATATGTTTAGTGTGTACCCAGCATTACTCTCTCTTCTTTTTTCTATAAAGTGTATATCATTTGTCAAAAAGGTGTCCTCTTACGAAGCAGTGATACCGGGAATCTTCAGTCTCACAACGAAAACCAGTGTTTACCTATCTCTAAAAATAAGTGTCGTCACTACAATCAAAATGTCTGGACCTCTTGTTTACCATACTGCATTAGTTCCAATTTTAATGGCTATAGCACAATACCATATTAAAAAGCTTGAATGACACTTGATGACAAGATCTTTTATAAGGTGAAATGTATTAATTCTTATGGTAAATGACTGTCCTACCACTCATAAAATCTCCAGGCTGGTAGAAAGGAGATCTTAACAAGCCCCTAAATGTTGTGGAGGTTAGTAAAAGAAATCAAAGCATAGTGGGAGATGTACTAAGCTCTGAAAAGTGATAAAGTGGAGAGTGATAAACTGCCAGCCACTCAGCTCCCAGCTGTCATGTTACAGGCTGTGTTTGAAAAATGACAGTTAGCAGCTGATTGGCTGGTGGTTTATCACTCTCCAATTTATCACTATTCATAACTTAGTACATCTGGCCTTAAGCCTAATACTAGGGGTCTAACTCAGAAGCAGCTTATTCCACTTCTCACCTAGAGTATTGGACTGAAATACTACAGTATGACCCAAACATTCTTGGAGAGTTCTCCAAGCACCACTGACAGTGTTGTATCCTGAAGCCTTGTATCCCCAAGCTTAGTGCAGGATGGTACCCTTAGGATAACCCTCTAGCTAGTTTGTGGTATCTACTAGACTAAACCAGCAGTGCTAATAATAATATTCATTATTATTATTATTATTATTATTATTATTATTATGTAATGCTCACCTTCACATTAGGGGATCAGGACACAAAAAATTACTTACTTTAGAAAATAAAGATGGCCTTGCCTAAATGAGCTCACTTTAAACATGAGGTGTGGGGACCACTTGATACATTCAGTAAGCTAGTTAACTATCAATAATAGCTGCTTGGAAAGTGCATATGTTTATTGCAAGGCAGCAGCACTATCAATAAAGTGGTTATTTGTGACAGGCTTACCTATGCAGCCTTCTGTGATACAGTATGCTTGAAATTAGTTATTGTAGAGATCTTAAAATAATCTGCTGCTGGCAACCACAACTGTCCTAAGGACAGTTGTGGTTGCCAGCGGCAGTCTATTTTAAGGAGCCGTGGCCGCCTGCACTCACAGTCGCATCAACCTGGCGGGGAGACACTGGAGGCAAGACACTAGCAGCGGGCACTGGGGACTCCCCCTCACTGCACGTCACCGATCCGGACCCCAGTGCTGCCGGACCTGGTAAGTAATGCCCAGTGTCCCTGTCCATTTATCTTACCTGAACCTACTTCCTCTCCTGGTTCTAGAGAAAGCTGCAGAAAAATGTACCTGTCACAGTGTGCCGGACACTGGGCATTACTTACCAGGTCCGGCAGCACTGGGGTCCGGATCGGTGACGGGCAGTGGGTGGGGAGTCCCCGGTGCCCGTTGCTAGTGTCTTGCCTCCAGTGTCTCCCCACCAGGTTGATGCGACTGTGAGTGCAGGCGGCCATGGCTCCCCCTAAGGGTGCGCGCACTGCAACAATAGTGTTGAACAGCATGATGACACAGTGGCTAGCATTGCTGTCTCACAGTGTTGGGTCATGATTTATGTTCCTGACCAGGATCCTATCAGTGAGGGTGTTCTCCCTGTTTTTGAAAGGGTTTTCTTTGAATACTTCAGATTCCTTCCACACTCAATAAACATACATGTAGGTGACTGCTTAATAAAATGTACCATAGTTGTGTCTGTGTTTGCTTGTATGTTGGGAAACCTAGACTGCAAGACGCAAAGGGACAGGACTGATATGATTGACAAAATATACTTTGTATAACACTAGGCTATATAAATTAACAATAACAATACTATTATTTTGCCTGTATCTAAACAAACAAAAGCGTTCATTCCAAAGCTGGCCACACACTAGACCAACTTACATCCAACCAGCCAAATTGTTGATTGGTTGGAGTGAAAATCTGGTAACGTATGGAAGTAAATGATGATCAGCAATTTGCTCCTAAATGTCAGAAAACAGATGAAAATGGTCGTTCAGACAAGTTTGATAAATGTTTGATCTAAACAATTTGTTCAAACAACAATTTTTGTCCATTTTCTGGCATTACGGGGAAAATTGCTGATTGTCATTTGCTTTCATCCCTTACCAAATTTTCATTTCAACCAATCAACTAGTTGGCTGGTTGGATGAAAGTTGATCTAGTGTGTGGCCAGCTTTAGTCTTTCTAAACTGTATTTCATAGTGATTTGTTATTGAAGACATTGAGTTTCTCTCAATTCGTGACAGTCTAATCACGAAATAAAATAAAAAATCCAAAAATTATCTGTCGTCCATAGAACTTGTAAACGTCTACAGAGAACCTCTCTTATAGGTTTGAATCCATCAGAGAGTGAAGAGAACAATTATTAGTCTCTGTGCTTACCTACTAGGACTTAATGAACTTAATGAAATCATTTTGTAGAGCAACACACCCATCTAAAAGCACTCCATTGTTGGTTACTTTTACTTACTTGTGATATTTCCTAAACTGTCATTTTCTAACATCCTCTTAAAAGAAAGCAAACAGAGGACAAAGTGTCTCATTCAGACCCGCTCGCGAGCGGTATACGCTCGCAAGCGGTTCGATGTTACCCAAATGCGCATGCGCACGATGGAGGCGCCTCCGTCGTGCGCATGCGCGAGCCCCGGCGAGTGACGGGGAGGCCGTCGCTCGGGGTCTCGCACCAAAGGGGGCGTGCTGTCGATGGTGAGTGACAGCACGCCCCCTTTGGTGGGTGTGCCGGGGGCGTGGCTGCCCAGACGGAGGCGTTCGCATGGGAATGCCTACCGTCTGGGTCCGGCCCCACTGACATCACTAGTGATGTCAGTGGGAGTGTTTTTGGCTCTGATAGTGCCAAAAGCACTCCTGGGCTTGCGGCAGCGAGACCCTACCACAGGGTCTCTTCGCAAGCCCGATGGTTGCGATGGTCTTGACCATCGCGACCATCTTTTTGGCCTCTTACATAAGCTGTGGGTAGTCACCCACAGCTATGCGAGCGGCCAGGAGGCCGCTCCATTTTAAGCTAGGCAAGCCCTGATTCAGAGCGAGCGCTCTGGTCGGAGCGTCCGGCTCTGAATCAGGCCCAGATTTTAAATACAGCATGTGAATATTAACTAATAACATGAAAATAATATTAATATGTAAAACAAAAATGCATTTTTGCAGAGATTTATAGGTTTGTTTTTAATGTTTTTAATACAGGACAATGTACTATTATAAAGAGTAAAAATACGTATTTATATTAAAATGTCAATGTAGTATTTATAAATAACATAAAAAGTTGGCAATTTCAGTTTTAAACTCTTTTTTTAAGCCACGTCTACCTTTTCATTTCTAGACTTTATAATTTTATAACATACAGTATACTTAAAAATGATGAAACCAAATGGCAATAAATTTGTTTCTATTTACAACTTGTTTTCAATAGAGATCACATACAGAATTAATTATATAATTACTCAGCAACATAATTCATCCTTGCCTGGGTGGAGGCTTCAGTAACGTTAAATTATCATTAAATTATATTAGAAGCTGTGGTCAAGTTGGTATGAATGAGTTTGATTTAAGTAGGGGGATAAAGTAATATTATCAGAGTTTTATGCGGCATATTTTCTGTAATTCTAAGAAAAAGGACATACACTACATATACTGTACATATTCAAAATCCACAAAAAATATATTTTTTTAAATTTAATTTATTTAACCCTTAAATGTCTGCTGCTTTTAAGATGTCATATTGTACATCTAACTTTTAACAGCTGGTGGAAAAATCTAGTCACCAGATGCCTTTATGCAGTGGTTCTCAAACTCGGTCCTCAGGACCCCAAACTGTTCATGTTTTCCAGGTCACCTAGAGCTTATAAAGGAATCACAGTAATATGTACTGTACAGATACTCCCATGTACTTCTAAATGAAAAATGTTGACACTGTCATTATTTAATATTTTAAATGATATTTAAACAGCACTTTAGGATTTCAAATTAATTAATGGGTGGTTCAAATGTAATAGCAAGCAAGACTTTTAGGTGAGGTCATAGTCCAGAAAGTGCCAGACCATGAAAATGGAGAATTAGGGAGTTCATCAATCTGTAGTATATGCTGTAGAGTAAAAAAAAGCATTAGTGCTTATGAATTGCCTTTTTTTCAGTTAGTAAATAATTCTCCTTATATCATAAAAAAATAACATGGAGAAAGAAAATTGAATAAATTAGATTTTTTTTACCTATGTGTTGAAAATTATACACTTTTATTCTGTTAAATTTTGTTTTAAGTTTTCAGATTGGAGTTCCACCTAATATTTTTGTCCCACCTTGAAGTTCTCCCTTGTTATTCACCAACCACAGTGCTGAGCAAAATTAATTAACTCCAAAATAATCTTAGTTCTATTTATAGATACATTCTGCAAAATGTGCAACAAAAAATGTAAAAATACAGTGAAGAATGCCAATTCGCAGAATGGCTGAGCCAAAAGTGAATTTCAAGATTATATTGTAAGAATTTCGCAAAATATAACATGCAAAATTCAGCCACAGTTTCTTTCATTGCTACTTGGCAAGAGAACCTTTAATTATCGCATACTTGACAACTTTTAATCTCAAACATACATAACTTCTAATTCTGCAGAAACAATTGTGGAGATATAAGATAAAAAAATATTAGTATTGGGTGCGAGGAAAAATTTGCAATGCTGGAGCACTGACACATCGCGCCAATGTCGGTAATTGAATTCTGCCTTTGAGTGCTGGTGCTTAGATACATTTTGGAGGGTAGGGAAGAAGCAGTTTATTTAATTATTTTAAATGTGCATTAAAATGCCAATCATGATTACTAAGATAGCTGGTACAGTATCTCTAGTATACAGCTGCATCAATATACTATTTTAAATAAAGACTCCCCACAGCGGTTTCAAGAGTGTCTGTGTTGGGGGGAGCAGATAGTGATTACTCAGGCCTAAGTCTCATTAGGGGCCTTGCTTTGCAGGGAGGTATAGACACACCACAGTTATGACATGGCCATGTCCCTAAGAGGGACAATGTGAAGTAACTAATGATCATCTTGTGACTATGCTATTCACCCCAGCACCAGTGCCTTTCAGGAGTTTCAGCAGCTACCCCAATACCTAATTCTCCACTTGTCAAACAATTACTTTGTTATAGTGCAACCAGTCATATCTGTCATACATACCAGCTGTTGGTTGCAGCTTCTGCTGGGAGACCCCAACTGTTCATTTCCCACAATTAGTGGTAATTATCCCAAGATATGAACACTGGTGCTTGGTTAACTTTTGGACAGGAGGACTTTAATTACTTACATATTTAATATTTTGACTTATGCTGAAAGGTCCATTCAGCTGATCATCATCATCAACATCACAGATCTTTAATATTGGCAGATGCTTACAAGTTGGTAGGTGTGTAGTGGATGTGAGCAAGGAGGTAAGTCCACACGTTGATTGCAAACCTGATAGAAGACAAACAGCAGTCAATATGATAAGATATCAATCTCTCTTGGGCTAAGTATTGTACAGCTGTACAGCACTGTGAGGCTCCAATAACACAGTGACAGGCTTATGCACATGCAGATCCTTTTGTAGAGACATGTAAACAAGACTTGCACAAGGAGTCTAGACAGCCTGACCTTTAAGTTTGGTTAAAAATATTTACTCAGACATGTGATGTTTATTAGACAGATGAGTTATGCACAATAACACACAGTTGAGAGACAGCACATAGCGATTAACCATTTAACTACAAATCTACATTTACACCAGGAGTTGAGCACTGACAAAAGATATGCCTGCTGGCAGATGCATCCACCTTTAACTGTGTTGCAATTAGGGGTGAGCGGGTTCGGATTTCTGAAATCCGAACCCCCCCGAGCCCCCCCGATCCGAGTCCGATCCGAGTCAGGCTCGACTTTTCCCGCCTGACTCGGATCTGAAATCGAGGCAAAACGTCATCATCCCGCCTTCCGAGTCTCGCGGGTTTTGGATCCTATATAAGGTACCTGCGTCGGCGCCATTTTCTCACTCGGCTGTGGACAGTGAAGAGGGAGGGTGGGAGTTAGGGCTGTGTAGTGTAGTGTAGTGTAGTGCTGCTGTTGTCCACTACTTCAAAGTCCATAGGGGCTGGCTGTGTTGTGCTGTGCTGCTGTTGTTAATAGGGGCTGTGTCCACTACTTCAAAGTCCATAGGGGCTGGCTGGACTGTGTTGTGCAGTCAGTTCTCCATAGGGGCTGTGTCCACTCCAAAGTCCTGTGCAGTGTCCCAGTCCTAAAGGAGTGCTGTAGTGTTGTCCAGGGGGTGCTCTGTCCATCAGGGGTGCTCCCCCAAGTGCTAAAAAAATAATATATTTTCTGTGTTTGTGAATTGTGTGCGCAGTAGCCGCACGTGCATCAACAAAGTAGTGCCAAGCGTGCGCCTGTGTCATAAGTAAAGGGCCGGCTGGCTTGACCGTTAAAGGGTGCTGTAACCCCCGAAAGTACACTCCAGTCCAAACCAAAAAAAAATTATTTTCTGTGTTTGTGAATTGTGTGCGCAGTAGCCGCACGTGCATCAACAAAGTAGTGCCAAGCGTGCGCCTGTGTCATAAGTAAAGGGCCGGCTGGCTTGACCGTTAAGGGTGCTGTAACCCCCGAAAGTACACTCCAGTCCAAACCAAAAAAAAAATTATTTTCTGTGTTTGTGAATTGTGTGCGCAGTAGCCGCACGTGCATCAACAAAGTAGTGCCAAGCGTGCGCCTGTGTCATAAGTAAAGGGCCGGCTGGCTTGACCGTTAAGGGTGCTGTAACCCCCGAAAGTACACTCCAGTCCAAACCAAAAAAAAAATTATTTTCTGTGTTTGTGAATTGTGTGCGCAGTAGCCGCACGTGCATCAACAAAGTAGTGCCAAGCGTGCACCTGTGTCATAAGTAAAGGGCCGGCTGGCTTGACCGTTAAGGGTGCTGTAACCCCCGAAAGTACACTCCAGTCCAAACCAAAAAAAAAAATATTTTCTGTGTTTGTGAATTGTGTGCGCAGTAGCCTCACGTGCATCAACAAAGTAGTGCCAAGCGTGCGCCTGTGTCATAAGTAAAGGGCCGGCTGGCTTGACCGTTAAAGGGTGCTGTAACCCCCAAAGTACACTCCAGTCCAAACCAAAAAAAAAATTATTTTCTGTGTTTGTGAATTGTGTGCGCAGTAGCCGCACGTGCATCAACAAAGTAGTGCCAAGCGTGCGCCTGTGTCATAAGTAAAGGGCCGGCTGGCTTGACCGTTAAAGGGTGCTGTAACCCCCGAAAGTACACTCCAGTCCAAACCAAAAAAAAATTATTTTCTGTGTTTGTGAATTGTGTGCGCAGTAGCCGCACGTGCATCAACAAAGTAGTGCCAAGCGTGCGCCTGTGTCATAATAAAAGGGCCGGCTGGCTTGACCGTTAAAGGGTGCTGTAACCCCCAAAGTACACTCAAGTCCAAACCAAAAAAAAAATTATTTTCTGTGTTTGTGAATTGTGTGCGCAGTAGCCGCACGTGCATCAACAAAGTAGTGCCAAGCGTGCGCCTGTGTCATAAGTAAAGGGCCGGCTGGCTTGACCGTTAAAGGGTGCTGTAACCCCCAAAGTACACTCCAGTCCAAACCAAAAAAAAAATTATTTTCTGTGTTTGTGAATTGTGTGCGCAGTAGCCGCACGTGCATCAACAAAGTAGTGCCAAGCGTGCGCCTGTGTCATAAGTAAAGGGCCGGCTGGCTTGACCGTTAAAGGGTGCTGTAACCCCCAAAGTACACTCCAGTCCAAACCAAAAAAAATATTATTTTCTGTGTTTGTGAATTGTGTGCGCAGTAGCCGCACGTGCATCAACAAAGTAGTGCCAAGCGTGCGCCTGTGTCATAAGTAAAGGGCCGGCTGGCTTGACCGTTAAAGGGTGCTGTAACCCCCAAAGTACACTCCAGTCCAAACCAAAAAAAAAAATATTTTCTGTGTTTGTGAATTGTGTGCGCAGTAGCTGCACGTGCATCAACAAAGTAGTGCCAAGCGTGCGCCTGTGTCATAAGTAAAGGGCCGGCTGGCTTGACCGTTAAGGGTGCTGTAACCCCCGAAAGTACACTCCAGTCCAAACCAAAAAAAAAATTATTTTCTGTGTTTGTGAATTGTGTGCGCAGTAGCCGCACGTGCATCAACAAAGTAGTGCCAAGCGTGCGCCTGTGTAGTAAGTAAAGGGCCGGCTGGCTTGACCGTTAAAGGGTGCTGTAACCCCCGAAAGTACACTCCAGTCCAAACCAAAAAAAAATTATTTTCTGTGTTTGTGAATTGTGTGCGCAGTAGCCGCACGTGCATCAACAAAGTAGTGCCAAGCGTGCGCCTGTGTCATAAGTAAAGGGCCGGCTGGCTTGACCGTTAAAGGGTGCTGTAACCCCCGAAAGTACACTCCAGTCCAAACCAAAAAAAAATTATTTTCTGTGTTAGTGAATTGTGTGCGCAGTAGCCGCACGTGCATCAACAAAGTAGTGCCAAGCGTGCGCCTGTGTCATAAGTAAAGGGCCGGCTGGCTTGACCGTTAAAGGGTGCTGTAACCCCCGAAAGTACACTCCAGTCCAAACCAAAAAAAAATTATTTTCTGTGTTAGTGAATTGTGTGCGCAGTAGCCGCACGTGCATCAACAAAGTAGTGCCAAGCGTGCGCCTGTGTCATAAGTAAAGGGCCGGCTGGCTTGACCATTAAAGGGTGCTGTAACCCCCGAAAGTACACTCCAGTCCAAACCAAAAAAAAATTATTTTCTGTGTTTGTAAATTGTGTGCGCAGTAGCCGCACGTGCATCAACAAAGTAGTGCCAAGCGTGCGCCTGTGTCATAAGTAAAGGGCCGGCTGGCTTGACCATTAAGGGTGCTGTAACCCCCGAAAGTACACTCCAGTCCAAACAAAAAAAAAATTATTTTCTGTGTTTGTGAATTGTGTGCGCAGTAGCCGCACGTGCATCAACAAAGTAGTGCCAAGAGTGCGCCTGTGTCATAAGTAAAGGGCCGGCTGGCTTGACCGTTAAAGGGTGCTGTAACCCACAAAGTACACTCCAGTCCAAACCAAAAAAAAAATTATTTTCTGTGTTTAGCCGCACGTATATATCAAATCGATATAACATAAATGGAGGACCAAACTTTCTCCGATAAAAATAAAATAGAGAAAGATCAAGAACCACTTCCTCCTAGTGCTGAAGCTGCTGCCACTAGTCATGACATAGACGATAACATGCCATCAACGTCGTCTGCCAAGGCCGATGCCCAATGTCATAGTAGAGGGCACATACAATCCCAAATGGCAAAGTTCAGGAAAATGACCTTGAAAAAGACATTTAAATCAGCTGAAGAGAAACGTAAACTTGCCAATATGCCATTTACGATACGGAGTGGCAAGGAACGGCTAAGGTCGATCCCTAGTATGTTCATGACTAGTGGTTCAGCTTCACATGACGATGGAAGCCCTCCTCCCACTAAAAAAATCAAAAGAGTTAAGCTGGCAAAAGCACAGCGAAGAACTGTGCTTTCTAAGAAGATATCACAAATCCCCAAGGAGAGTCCAAGTGTGGTGGTGGTTGCGATGCCTGACCTTCCCAGCACTGGACGGGAAGAGGTGGCTCTTTCCACCATTTGCACGCCCCCTGCAAGTGCTGAAAGGAGCACCCACAGTCCACTTGCTGATATGCAAATTGAAGATGTCACTGTTGAAGTACAACAGGATGAGGATACTGGTGTAGCTGGCGCTGAGGAGGAAGTTGGCGAGGAGGATTCTGATGGTGATGTGGTTTGTTTAAATCAGGCTCCGGGGGAGACAGTTGTTGTCCGTGGGATGAAAAAGCCCATCACGGTCATGCCTGGGCAGAAGACCAAACATTCCACCTCTTTGGTCTGGCAATATTTCTATCCAAATCCGGACAACAACTGTCTTGCCATATGTACCATATGTAAAGGTGAAATAAGTAGGGGTAGGGACGTCAACCACCTAGGAACATCCTCCCTTATACGGCACCTGCAGCGCGTTCATAAAAAGTTACTGTCAAGTTCAGAAACTTTGGCTAAGACCGTAAGCAGTCCAGGGACACCTAAATCCCATTGTCCTGTTGTATCCAAGCGCCTGCAAACCACACCGTCAACTCCCTCCTCGTCAATTTCCTCCTTAGTCAGGATCGGAAGTAGTCCTGCAGGCCATGTCACTGGCATGACTGACTCTCCTATCCGGGATTCCTCTGGAGGATCCTGCATTGCTAAGCCTACTGCTGCCGCTGCTGCTGTTGCTGCTGCTGGGAGTCGTTCATCATCCCAGAGAGGAAGTAGGAACACCACTACTTTTACTAAACAATTGACCCTCCAACAGTCCTTAGCGAGGAGGATGAAGTACGACAGCAGTCATCCTGAAGCAAAACGTATAACTGAGGCCTTGACTGCTATGTTGGTGTTAGACGTGCGTCCGGTATCCGCCATTAGTGCAGTGGGATTTAGACAATTGATGGAGGTAGTGTGTCCCCAGTTCCAAATCCCGTCTAGATTCCACTTCACTAGGCAGGCGATACCGAGACTGTACAGAAACGTCAGAAAAAGTGTACTCAGTGTCCTGAAAAATGCCGTTGTACACAATGTCCACTTAACCACGGACATGTGGACAAGTGGAACAGGGCAGACTAAGGACTATATGACTGTGACAGCCCACTGGGTAGATGTATCACCTTACGCAGCAACAGCAGCAGCGTCACCAGTAGCAGCATCTCAGAAACGCCAGCTCATTACAAGGCAGGCTACGCTGTGTATCACCAGTTTCAGTAAGAGGCACACCGCCGACAACCTCTTAGAGAAACTGAGGGAAATCATCGCCCAGTGGCTTACCCCACTTAGACTCTCCTGGGGATTTGTGATATCTGACAACGCCACCAATATTGTGCGGGCATTACATCTGGGCAAATTCCAGCACGTCCCATGTTTTGCTCACACAATAAACTTGGTGGTGCAGAATTTTCTGAAAAGCGACAGGGGCGTGCAGGAGACGCTTTGGGTGGCCCGAAAAATTTCTGGCCACTTTCGCCATTCAGCGACTGCGTGCCGAAGACTGGAGCGCCAGCAAACACTCTTGAACCTGCCCCGCCATCACCTGAAGCAAGAGGTTGTGACGCGGCGGAACTCAACCCTCTATATGCTTCAGAGGATGGAGGAGCAGCAAAAGGCCATACAAGCCTATACATCCACCTATGACATAGGCAAAGGAGGGGGTATGCACCTGACTCAAGCGCAGTGGAGAATGATTTCCATGTTGTGCAAGGTTCTCCAGCCCTTCGAACTTGCCACACGTGAAGTCAGTTCAGACACAGCCAGCTTGAGTCAGGTCATTCCCCTCATCAGGCTTTTGCAGAAGCAGCTGGAGAAAGTGAAGGAGGAGCTAAGACGGAGAGATTCCGCTCGGCATGTGGGACTTGTGGATGAAGCCCTTCATTCGCTTTGCCAGGATTCCAGGGTGGTCAATCTGTTGAAATCAGACCACTACATTTTGGCCACCGTGCTTGATCCTAGGTTTAAAGCCTATGTGGTGTCTCTCTTTCCGGCCGACACAAGCCTGCAGAGGTGCAAAGACCTGCTGGTGAACACACTGTCAGCTGAAGCGGAACGTGACACGTCAACGGCTCCTTCTTCATTTTCTCCCGCAACTGGGGCTGCCAGGAAAAAACTTAGGTATCCTAAGCAACCCGCTGGCGGTGATGCAGGGCAGGCAGGACCAAGTTTGGACATCTGGTCCGGACTGAAGGACCTGGCAACAATTTCTGACATGTCTTCTGTCACTGCATATGATACTGTCACCATTGACAGAATGGTGGAGGATTACATCGGTGACAGCATCCAAGTAGGCATGTCAGACAGTCCATACCTGTACTGGCAGGAAAAAGAGGCAATTTGGAGGCCCCTGTACAAGCTGGCTCTATTTTACCTGAGTTGCCCCCCCTCCAGTGTGTACTCCGAAAGAGTGTTTAGTGCAGCCGGGAACCTTGTCAGCGAAAGGCATAGGAGGTTGCTTCCACAGAATGTGGAGAAGATGATGTTCATCAAAATGAATTATCAGCTCTTCCAGGAAGACCAGCCTCCAGAAGGTACAGAGGGACCTGTGGTAGTGGATTCAAGTGGGGACGAGTTAATACTTTGTGAGGATGAGGATGTACACACTGAAGAGGGTGAGGAATCGGTGGATGAGGATGACATCTTGCCTCCGTAGAGCCAGTTTGTGCAGGGACACATTAATTGCCAGCTTGTTTTGTGGGGGCCCAAACGAACCAATCATTTCAGCCACAGTTGTGTGGCAGACCCTGGCGCTGAAATGATTGATTTGTTAAAGTGTGCATGTCCTGTTTATACAACATAAGGGTGGGTGGGAGGGCCCAAGGACAATTCCATCTTGCACTTCTTTTTTTTCTTTGCATTATGTACAGTTTGGGGCCTAGTTTTTCTAACTGCCATCCTGTCTGCCACTGCAGTGTCACTCCTAGATGGGTCACGTGTTTGTACCGCCCACTCGTGTCGCTTAGCATAGTCATCCAGCTACCTCGGTGCAACCTTTTGGACATGAAAACACTATTGTGAGGTGTGAGGTGTTCAGAATAGACTGGAAATGAGTGGAAATTAAGGTTATTGAGGTTAATAATAGCATAGGAGCAGAGAAACCAACAAATTCTGTGATTTTAGCTGTTTTTATGCTTTTTAAAAAAAAAATACAGATCCAAAACACAAAACCCAGAACCCAAAACACGGAAGGGTGGTTTTGGCAAAACCAATCCAGATCCAAAACACGAAGAAAGATCCAGATCCAAAACCAAAACACAAAACACGAAAAGTGGCCGGTGCACACCCCTAGTTGCAATAATTTGAAAATGTCCTTACTGCACTCAGTATATCTTCTCCTGTTTCGCCTCTCAAGTGTAAGGAATTGTGAATGTCAGTTGTGTCTGACTCTGTATATGGAAGCATTAATACATATCTAATATATGTAATGACATATTATACTGACCTATTATCCTGAAGGAAACTTCAGAGGGAACCAGTTACTAGATGTTCAATTAGTGAGTGCTAAAAAAAAATACATTTAGGTTTAAAAATAACAAATATATGCAAGAAAGGAATAAAAGTAAGAGAACATCCATTTGGGCAAAGTATAATAATAGAACTTCTTCTTGTATCCCAATTTCTGATGGCTATACTTTATAGCAGACTCCATGGTACCAATTTAGAAAGCTTTTCAATAGTAGGATAACACTGCTGATTTTGCAGATTTGTGTTCTCTAATTATTGTCCAACACAGTGTCTTTTGTTTTGACGTCTGCATTTGTTTTGTCCACCTGTTTACGTATGCTCTATTTTACCCACTGTCTGGTGCTGCAGAGCACTGTGGTATCATACAGATCCAAGACAATAAGAATAAGAATAATAAAATCTTATGCTCAGTACATTTTGTACTGCCGGTCAGCAGACACTGTGATTGTTATGTGAATAACATTTAACTGTACTGACATTCAAGAAACATCATGGAAAAACAGCTAGAGGTCTTGTGGTTGTTCAGTGCCCTCTAAGCTGGGGAATTCTTCGAATAAATAAATACAAATTATATTTAAAAAATTTAAGCTGACTTAGTTTTGGTTAGTAAGTACAATTCTTTCTTCAGTCACAAATTGCAACTGTGTTTTATTAGTATATCGTTTGTGTACACTGGTGATTCTCAAAGTTAGACATGTGCAGTTGACAAATGTGTTACTCATAATGGATGCTACATTTCAAAAGACAGATAATATAATGTTTTTGATTGCTATGATTGTTTATATCTTTAGTGAAAACTATTTTCCATTGATCTTTTTAGATGCCATATAATAATGAAATTAAACAATTTTATAGTTCAGATATCGATAGGCATGCATGTCAAGCATGTGAATATATAAAGCAGCATAGGAAAGATTTCTACTGAGTGCTGTATCTTTGAAATGATAGATAACTATGTGCCATGTGCAAGTGGAATATAGTAAAATACCTTCCATTATTTAATTAATAAAGTAGCATATTTTCCAGAGAGGTCACCACTTTTAGGATCCTATTCAGTAAGTCCTTATGGTTTCCAATGCATGTTGCTAATGATGAAAGTTCCCAGTTTTTGGAGTGTTTATGTTAGCTGAGTTATCCTTGTAATAGCTGTCTTAGCATACTTCACTGTTGCTACATATACAGTGCAGAACACTTCTGAGGAAATTGTCAGTGTCTGGTGAGAAACCTATCAAGGACTTTGTATCCTGCATCAAGAGACAAAATTGAGATAGATAACATAGAACCTCTTTACATCACTATTAGAGGCACAAGCAAGTCACAATAAAGAGCTCCTGCACTGTGTCTGAAGCACAAGTGAACTTTTTGTAAGACAGCCATTAAGTGCATGATGTCAATTCTGGAGGTATATTGTGGAGTAGTGAATTGCTCCCTAGGAGTTCTACAAAGTATCCTGGTACCACCCAAAACTCTGCAAGTTCCAACAGTACTGTTTTCTCACTTGAGATGCCTGTACATGTAAGACCAGTTAGCGCTAGTAGTTCAGTCAAATGGGGCAGTAAAATATAACATGCATGCTACTGTTCTACTTAATTGTTGAGTGTGGATATCTGAATTGTCATTTTCTGATTCAGACATGCTTTCAGCTGCTGGCATATCCAGTTTAACAAACTCAATTTGTAGTTCTTGTTTTAACATTATTTAGGTGGTGCTGTTTGTTGGAACATACAGTAACAACTCTTGACTTTATATGCTTTTTGTTGATTGTGTCCCAAAGTCTTTAGGCGTGTGAGCATATTTTTTTGCATCCAAACACTCTGAGATGGTTGAAGCTTGATTTAATTCTAGACCACGTTTCTAATTGTGTTTTGCCTTGTACTGCAACTGTGGGTGCATAATTCTTTAAGTAGACTACTGTAGACACTATTTTTGCCCAAAAAGCATTTCTCTAGTTTGGTGTCATACAGCATAGACCTTGCTCATTCCACAATTGTGCAGTTGGCATGCTCACTTTCCCTGTTTTGCACTGACATATATGCAATTGTTAGTTGATGCTTAATTCCATACTTCTTTAGAAAGATTGTTATGTGCCTATTTCCATATTCTCCACCATTGTCAGAGCTCAATACTTTTATCTTCTGGCAAATGTTTTGCTCCACACTTAAACCTATGGTGCCTATGACACTATCTACTTCATAAAGAATAGGATTGTCACCTGGATTAGTTGTAGTCTTCCACAGCTTCCCATGTTGCAAGCTGCATCTCCATTGCAAATGTCCATGTGGCACAATTCTATGAGCCCCTCAATTTCATGAAGTTCATGCTGGCTGCTGCTGTTACTGCACAGTGCATACTGTATGCTGATCCAAACTCAGGACTCACTGTATGCTTCACATGCAGTATACTTTGGCTCCTGTGGTGCATGGGCCCATAACCTGTTGATATGTTCTATTGGAGTAGAACAATACTGTAGGTACCAGTGGAATTGTGAAATAGCGTTTAGGCCAAACAGTTTGTTCTTAACAAGGCTTGCAGGTTTATTAGGATAATAGCAGTAATAGGTATAACAGCATAGCACAGAATAATACAAAGTAAGCTGTTAATTTCACAAGAGACAGTGGTGGTGACAGTGGTGATATAATAGGTACTCACAACCCGGAGGGACAAGTGCTGCACACACTTGGAAAGATGGTCTGGCGGCTAACTTGGTAAAGGGGGCTGGCTAGCTTCAATACAGAGCAGGAGATGGTGCTCCTTTCTAACAATAATATAATAGTTAGTTGTGATGCTGATAAAGCATTTGACAGAGTGTCCTTGTCCCATTTATGAAGAGGTTTCCATCATCAGAGATTTGGCCCTGAGTTTATTTATGTCTTCTAGACATTGCATGATATGCTTTTCTATTCATTTATTAAATACATGTTTTTTTGTTTCACAAGGCAACGAGACAGGATTACCCATTAACTCCACTTCTTTCTAAATTAGCAGACTCACTTTTGACTTGAGCCACAACGTAAGAGGACACATCTGTAAAACTGAGCATATTTCCTTTACAGGAAAAAAGTGGGAAAAAACAATAAGCTAGTCTGTTATGTACTATCACACAGGGTTTAATACTCATCAGCTTCCACCACTGATAGCAGTCAAGGGGCATTGGTGCCCCATACGCCATACAATGGTACAGTTTGTAGTTGGAGGTTAAGAGTATAATGAACTGGAGAACAGAAAAAGGTTAGAGATTTCCGCTGTATTTTTACTCAGTTCTCACCTCTCCCCCCCCAACATATAATGTTATAAACCATGGTATGAAGTGGCTAATGAGTGAGGGGAGAAAAGACCAAAAACAAAGGCGTACACACAAAAATACATTTAAAAAATAAAAAAGGGGAGAAAGGAGGAAAAAAGCAAACAAAAACAAACACAACAGCATCTTGCTCCCAGGTATTGGATAATAAAAAGGGGAAGAAGGTGGAATACAAACAATGCAATACTTTAATAATCTTCGCCTATAATTATAGTTTTTATAGAAATTATTTAATAGAAATAATGTAGACAATTTAAATTCCCTCCAATTCCAATACAACTTAGGGTTATTTCCCCTGATCAAAGAGAAAAAAAAAAAAACAACACACAATAGTGTATTTAACATTGCTATTCTTTCCTTTTTATTATATACTGTGACAGTGCAAAGACAATTTGGCTTAAAAAAATATACAGACTGGTGGCTGAAGCAATGTACAGCTATCTACACCAAGATTTAAATGCAAAGGGTCAAAGTAACATGACCAATTGTACAGGACTCTCAGGGTTAAGAGCTGCATGGTCTAAAGAATTACAGTAAAGGTCTAATAAACAATCAATGTGTTCACAATTTGCAGATTACTTCATCCACAAACACTAGATGTGCCGGATTTGAAGTTGAACTGCCACGTGTTTGTGCCACTGCTGTCGCTTAGCTTAGTCAGCCAGTTCGCTCGCTGCAGCCTTTTTGCCAATAGTGGCAAAAACAAGCTGTGAGGTGGTCATAATAGACTGGAAATGACTGGAAATTAATGTTATTGAGGTTAATCATATTGTAGGAACAAAAATAAGCCCCAAAACATGATTTTAGCTGTTTTTATACATTTTTGTTTAAAAAACCCCAGATCCAAAACCAAAACACTGGAGGGTAGTTTTTCCAGAAACCAAAACCAAATCCAAACACGATGATGAGTTAGAACCAAAACCAAAACACAAGGGTCTGCACGCATTTCTAGTTTCCTTTTTATAGCGAAATGGGTTTTAGCAGTATTGTTATATATTATAATTGTTGTTAAAGGCCTTATGGAGTAATTAATGGTTGCCCCATGTTTGTGTCACAGGTTCACAATTTTCTCCCTTTGCAGTGATGCATGTAATTAAGGGGATGTAGTCAGGAAGCTTCCCGACAGTGGGATCCCAGTATGGGACTAATGATAGGTGTCTAATTACCGACGCCTACCATAAGCCCCACGCCAAAATCCCGATGCCCGGCATACCAAACGTAGGTAAGCCCGGCGTCGGAAGTGGATAGCCATGGGGGTTAGGCTAGGGAAGGTGAGTTAGCGTCAGGCACCACCAGGGGGAGGTTAGGTTTAGACACCCCCTCGGGAGGGTTAGGTTTAGGGTGCGGGGAGGGGGGGTTAGGTTTAGGCATCCCTGGGGGGAGGTTAAGGTTAGGCACTAGGGAGGGGGTTATGGTTAGGTACCCCTAAGGGAGGGTTAGGATTAGGGGGGGAGAGGGGAGGGGAGGGTTAGGGGTCTTACTCACCTCAGTCGGAATCTTCATGGGCTTAGGTCTGGCTATAATTCATACCGATTCCATAACTAAGTTATGGCTGGTTTATACAACCTTTGCCTCTGCTTGTCAGTAAATGCAATATTGAAAATAATAGTACTGATAGAATAATAGGCTGTAGAATAGATGCTGGAGCAATATCTCTGTCATTTTATCATTATTTCATTGATAAATCTCTTTCTTTTTATTACTTTCATAAATGAATTGAGCCCATACATGGATTATATATCAGATTCTCATTTTCAAGATGATCAGCTGATAGATATTTAAACAGGTGTATAAGCATTCCATACATATACTAGGTAGCAAGTGATTGGTTGTGAACGACTCCTTAGGAGATGGTCCTAAAAGAGAACTAATGCAAATTAAAAATATAATTCAGTTAAGCTGTGGTATCATGTAAGAAAGCACCAATCCACACCTTGCATCCTGCAGAACATGTCTGCAAATTTGTCGCTCAAGATTTGCTGGATCTAAACAATATAATATAAAAAGCACCTACCTCCTTGCATTGCAAACTGTGGAATGTGATAATATAGAGGATAGTATGCACATTTATGTTTAATTAGCAGTGTAATACAACTCTGTGGTAGTTTTTCTTTCTTCAAAAATAATCACGTTAGACCAATAGGTCTATAGTGTTATGCAAACACAATGTTTGACCTAGTACGTGTTGCTTGGATACATTCTCTGTTAGTTTGCATTTAACATGAGCTGAATCTGTGACAAATGAAGAACTTTTTCACTTCACTGCGTTGGCATAGCATGCAGACATGTACGTATGACTGGGTCCACTTCTATGTCCACAGGCAAATAGCTTTTAGTTTACAATTGTCAGCTATTAACATGGTAGTGGCAGTGGACATGCATGTGTTCTACTAGAGATGTGTGCGCCGACCCCCGTGTTTTGGTTTTGAATCCGGATTCATCTTCGTGTTTTGGTTTTGCAAAGTCACCCTCACTTGTTTTGGTTTTGGATCTGTATTTGAAAAAAAGAAAACACAGCTAAAATGACATCATTTGATCTGTCAGCATGCAATCCAAATCCCAAGTTCAGTTTTAAAATTTGAGTTCCAAACCACAGGAAGATCCGAACTTGGACTCGGTTCGACTTGGTACCCCAAAGTGATTCCGGACTCGCTTTGATTCAGAACCCCTAAATTCGGCTGCACATTTCTGCTTTCTACACACAACGCCTACCCCATGAAGGGTCAGGGTTGTTTGTTTTTTCACAGCCTCAGCTACTGTTAAATACATTCTAAGCAACATTTTAAGTCATTTATTGAATTTTATTGGCAAAACAGATTTTATGCGGTAAATGTAATAGCCCGCAGCTTGCAGACATCAGCGAGATCCCGGTGAGTCTTGGCGATGTTTTAAAGTGGCAATCATTTAAAATGCAAAAACATCCTGGTTTTGCCTTGAAATGATTGCCACTTTAAAACATAGGCCAGACTCGCCAATGCCTGCAAGACGCAGGCTATTACATTAATCTCTATTGGCCTGATTGGGAGTTGCACATAATCTACATGCAATGTTTACGTAGTTGAGCTATTTTTTACAATTGCGCATTCACAAAAATTTAAGAGAAAGCCCACATCACGTGCATTACCCAGAGTGTACTTACCAAGGTGCTTTTGTGATCTGAACAGATGGTATCAGAAAGGTGGAGGAAAAGTGATGGGCATTCCTGGGCGGTGACTAGGAGTGCATGCAAAACTGGCCTGTTAGGTGGATGTATTATGGGAGTGTCCCAAACATGTCAATGCAAGTGGCTGCGTTGCACAGCTGCAAGCATAGGAGGATGTAGTTATACAGAGAAACAGCACTTGCCATAGGGCTGATGCAATAATGCAACTGGTGGTGGTGTCTAAGGATACACCAATCGGTATTACAGTGTGCCCAGATGCTAAAAATGGGCAGTCTCAGTCATTGCACATTCGGGAAGGGAAGGACATTGTATGCCATTTCCATAAAGTCGATGACTGGCGACTGCCACTACATACTGCTGTGATTGCTTTGCATGCGACTCAGAATCAGGCACCATGTGTCTATTATACCCCTTTTACACTGGCCAAATAATCTAGATTATTGCCGTGTCAACCCAGGTCACGGCTCAGGGTAAAAGGATCTCTGAAAGATAAACAAAAAATGGCAGCTGCTCAATCAATCTAGCAGCACTAATCAGGTGCATGAAAGGGAGGGGTCATACTAAGTAGAAAAAGGAGGGGAGTTTAACCCCCTATTGTTCCTCAGCACACTGAATAGTACCTGCAACAATATATGAAGACTATATGGTCATAGAAATCAGAAATATTAGTTGCATGTATTTGCAAATGCATGCAACTAATATCTCTGATTTCTATGACCATATAGTGTTCATATATTGTTGCAGGTACTATTCAGTGTGCTGAGGAACAATAGGGGGTTAAACCCCCCTCCTTTTTCTACCTGAAAGATAACCCTGGTCCAGTGATCCGGCAATCCAACCAGGTAGCGAGCAGGGTTGGACCCAGGTTATGGGACAGTGTAAATGGGTGACTGGGTCATCCAACCTCTGTCCCAGTAACATCATAGGGACAGCCGGCTCACCGATGCTTGGAGAGTAAGGCCCGTATTAAAATACAGGCAAAAACCCGTTATCGGCGAAAATTAATTGCAGATGACGTCATTTTCGCCTATTGTTATTATCCCCGTTTTCAATTACAAAGACTTTTCAACGGTACGAAAAGTCTTTGTAAAAAAAACAGGGATAACTTTTCTCCAGCCTTTAGCTGGCGAAAAAAGTGCAGAATTGGGGTTTAGGGGTGCAGGATTCTAAAAAAATAGCCTGCACCCCTGGGAATGCCCCCTAAAATTAATGTATGTCAAAAAATGGAGAGAAAAAAATCGGGACACCCCAAAAAAATAATTTACATTTTGGGGTTAAAAAATAAATAGGGAACACACTTTTAAAATAGCTAAAATAAATCCAGAGGGGTTCCAAAGTATGCGACAGGTGTTTTCTTAATTGCGGGTAGTAGCGGCAAGTGCATTTTAGATGCATTTCCAAAAATTTCATCAATGGAATCTCCTGACTCATGTTGGCAGTGTCTGAACTTACATACATAAATTGGTTACAATTTCAAATGGTTTCAACATCTTGCATAAAATGGAGAGCATTCTTCACTGTGCTGGACTAAGGAACATTGCCTTGCTCCTCCCTATGTTATGTCTTGTTGTATATGTTTGGATGGCTTGTTTTCTGTTCCTCCAGTCACTGACGCATACAGTATATAGGGTGGAATTTCACCTGGTTACTACATCTTGCTTTAGTTGGTGGAATGGAAAATTGAATGTATCTTGCAGCAGCTGCAATCTTCTGAATGCTGAAAATTCCCTGACATTTTATGGGCCACAGACAGCATGTCCTACATGCACCTGTTATTTTAAAAAAAAAATTGAACCACCAAGTTTATTGTGTATGCAAAACATGGTACATGTTCAAATTCACCCAGTTGTAATGCTCATATGATGTAACTTACATTATCAGAAATGACAGATCCTATGGAGAGTCTTACCCGGGGTGTCATTGTGCTATCACTTCCCTCAGTTTTCCCAACAGGTTGACAATGGTAAACCTCTTTGTGAAGCCGGTGATACAGAGAGTAGCCTGCCTGTGAGTGAGCTGGTGTTGTGTTTTTAGAAACTGCTGCTGCTGAAGGCTATGCAACCATCCAATGGGCTGTCACAGTCATGTAATCTATCAGATGACCAGTACCGCTTGTCCACATAACTGTGGTTAAGTGGATACTCAACACAATGGCATTTTCTAGGCTGAGTACTTTTGTTTTAGTTTCCCAGTACAGGCGAGGAATAGCTTTTGGAATTGCTGGAATTTGGTAATGGGCACACAAATCCTCAATTAACTGTCTTAAACCAGATGCTTGATGGTGGATATTGGATTCAGATCTAATCTAGTATAGCCATCATGGCTTCAGTGATCTGTTTTGCTACTCGTGCCTGTTAGAGACAATGGCGGATCCAGACTTTACTTTTAGGGGGGGCAGTTTAAGAATACAATGCCCACAGTAGTAGTGCCCCTTATTCAATTCCCCTAGTAGTAGTGCCCCTTATGCAATGCCCCCCGTAGAAGTGCCCCTTATGCAATGCCCCCTGTAGTTGTGCCCATTACGCAGTTCCCCCTTTAGTAGTGTGGTGCCCCTTTATGCAATGCCCCTGTAGTTGTGCCCAATATGCAATGCACCCTGTATTATAGCCATTTATGATATGCCTACTGTATTAAAGCCCATTGTGCAATGCCTCCTGTATTAGAGCCTCTTACGCTGTGCCCCCAGTAGTGCCTCTTAAGCAATGCCCCTTATACAGTACCCCCAGTAGTGCCCCTTATCCAGTACCCTCAGTAGTGCCCCTATGCAGTGGCCCCAGAACGCACCCAGGAATGCCCCTTATGATGTGCCCCTCCCCTGTGCAGTACTACTTACCTCTCTTCACGATGTCCAAGCTGGCACATGCCTCCTTCTTCTTCTCCCTCCCAGAACCACTAGCGGACCCGGCATGCCTAAACCTAAGTCCCTGGGGGGGTGCCTAACCCTAAGTTCCTCCTGGGGGTGCCTAATGCTAACCCCCATTCCCCTAGCCTAAACCTAACCTCCTGGGGGGGGTGGCTAACCATAAGTCCCCCCCGGGAACCATAAACCTAACCCTCCCACCCCCGCGGCTATCCGCGCTCGGCTCCCGGCGTCCCTTCGATTGGGATGCCGGGCGTTGGGCTCCTGGCATATGTCTAATGACAGGCGTCGGCATATCGACGCCTGTCTTTAGACCCTTGCTGGGATATGACAGTCGGGAAGCCGGCTGTCGGGATTAGGTCTGCTGGCTTCACGACTGCATACCAGGGTTAGGGGTATGGATATGAGAAGGGGTAAAATACCTACCAACAGGTGTCAGTATCCTAACCCTGTCGAGATGCCTATTAGAGATTTTAACCATCGGGATCCCGAGCACCGTCATCCCGTACCCAACCCATTAGAGATGCTCTAATGTGGGATAAATTGCTACCTGATGGAAGAGGGCAGTGTTAGTTTATTGTGATACATCTCACAGGAAAATGAGAATTCAACCAATTTGCTGAATTTAAAACTATTTCACAAGTCAGTGAAGAAACCACAGGTCCAGTAATTCTCTACACTGGTAACTGGGCCTTGCCTTGTTAGAGAAAAGATCATTTGGATGTTTTCTTGAAAAAAAACAAAAACATTTGGGTTACTGAAGTAAAATTAATGTAACCCATTTTCAGAAGATCCCTATGGCACATGTGAAGACACATACATGTATTTTGTCCAATGATCAAGAAGATGAACTAACTAAAATAATCAAGGAATTTTTTAGAGTTCGACATACTTCAATATTTGTGCTAGATATAGGCATTTCTATATTGCACATGTGCACCAAAGCTAATTGAGCCTTCAAGATGTTTCCTATAGGTCTCTGTGACTACCTTATCATTTACTGTAGAAAGGGCAGCATCCAGGAATTTAATAGAGATGAGTGGTCTGGTTTTGCTGAAAACCGAACAATTTGGGGTTCCGAGTTGAACCAAGTCCTGGCTTGGATCACTATGGGGTTCCAAGTAGAACCAGACTCGAATCAGACCCGCTCGCTAAATGCGTATGCTCGCTAGATGCGTATGCAAATTTGGCTAAGTAACAGCAAGGCAGGCGATCGCACGGCAAGGCACAAGCACGCCCACTATGTCTTGGCGTTGTCGCTCTGGGTATGCAGATGCCCACCAGCCTGTCTTAAGACGCCCACTTGCGCACATCATCTCCAGGAAGCGAACGCAGTGCTTGTGGTTGTCCATACCCTACCGCAAGCATTGCGAGCACTTAAGTGTAAAATTCAGCCAGGTGATGTATACTATGATACTGCATCTTAACCTTGCACGCCTCTGAAACGGCGTTGAGAAGCTCAGGCATGCCTGCATTTGCACCTCCACTCCCCATTTTCATAGACCAACTCCTGTCACCACCCACAAATGGCTTCTCCTGTCACTCACTCAGCTGGACAGTCTATGCGCAGCAAGCGTACACTTCCCAATCGCTCAGACTGGTTCACACATGCGCACTGCGATGCGCACTCATGTGCACAATGCAAACTTTGGCAGCCTGCGTGCGAACGCTTCTTAGCGAGCGGATCTGAATCAAGCCCCAAGTCCCAACTCAGGTCTTCTCGCCCAATTCGGAACTTGTATCTAAAAACTTGAACTTGCATATTTTGGATTGCATTCAAGTCCCTCCCTCGTGATTTCAGGTGGTGTGGGGTGTTCAAAATTGAATTGAAATGACTGGAAATGAATGCTATTGATGTTATTAATATCATAGGAACAAAAATAGATCCAAGTTACATGATTTTAGCTGGTTTTTTTACATTTATCAAGAAATCCAAATCCAAAATCAAAAGCAAAACTGAACCCAAAACACTTGAGGGTGGTTTTTGACAAAACCAAAACACGACGATGATTTAGAACCAAAACAAAAAACAGGGTTCTGCACACATCTCTAGAATTTAATAGATAGTGAGGTGGATGTGCTGGTGAATTTAAACCATAAATGCTCAAATTAAGGTAACCAAAGAAGAAATAGTGGAAAAAAAAAGGTAATCAATACACATGCCATAGAGACCTAGGTTTATCCAATGGGTCTATTCCAAATATATTTTCTCTCAAAACATCCTATATAAATATTGGGCAAAACTAATAAAAAGATTAAGATAATTGTGTGATAAAATAAACATAATAGAGTCAAGTTTAAACTCATATCAGTTCTCTCCTAGTTTCAGATCTTTCTTAAAAAATAGTTTATAGCCTCTTTGTCTGGGTGCTGTGTGGACAATGTTGATCTATAAGAATTTCACATCATATGTAACAAAGTGAAAACCTTCTTTCTACTGAACTTTATTAACCATATTTAAATAAAAAAGGGGTAAAGTCCTTGATGCTGAACTGATGCAACATAGGAACATCAATAATAGATACACTGGTGGTAAATTACACCTGAAATAATGGAATGTCAGAATATAAGTAACTTGTACATTTTAGGTAGTCTTATTGCAGGATAATAGGATGAGAGATAAAGAGAAAAGTTGACTCTCCATTAGTTTGGAACAAAATTTGTATTAACCAACTGTTCATATGCTTTAAAAATGTAATTAATCTTATGTTGTATCTTAATACTTCCACCCCCAGTTATTATCTGACTTTATTATAATGGTTGAATATGTCATTGTAGCGGGTAAGTTCAGAGGACCAATGGGAGACTGAGATGATGCAAAAAGGTAAGCCTTTTATTCCACGCTTGAAAAGGCAGAGCCAGTGTAATGACATAAGGCAAACACAGTTCATGTAATTCAGCTTACATGAGACAGCAGTTCAAACAAGCAGAGTATTCCCAGCACAGTCATGGTTCAGATGGTCCTGCATAGAGACAGCTGCTGAAGGTGCAATCTCTCCCTCACATTTTCCCTGACTAACTAAACTTACCAGGTTTTTATATCTTAGCTGGCCTTAATTGAGGAAAGGGTGTGGTTTCTCCCTAGCTACAGGGAGGGTAACCCTATCCTCAGAATGTGGGAGAGACCCACTCTGTCACATACAGTGCATCCGGAAAGTATTCAGAGCTTTTTCCACATTTTGTTATGTTACAGCCTTATTTCAAAATGGAATAAATTCATTTTTGTTCTCAAAAGCCTACACACAATACCCCATAATGACAACATGTAAAATGTTTTTTTGCGATTTTTGCAAATTTAATAAAAAAAAACACTAAGAAATCACATGTACATAAGTATTCACGGCCCTTTGCCATGAAGCTCAAAATTGAGCTCAGGTGCATCCTGATTCCACAGATCATCCTTGAGATGTTCCTACAGCTTAATTGGAGACCACCTGTGGTAAATTCAGTTGATTGTACATGATTTTGAAAGGCATACACCTGTCTATATAAACTCCCACACTTGGCAATGCATGTCAGAGCACAAACCAAGCATGAAGTACAAGGAATTGCCTGTAGACCTCCGAGACAGGATTGTCTCAAAGCACAAATCTGGGGAAGGGTACAGAAAAATATCTGCTGCTTTGAAGGTCCCAATGAGCACAGTGGCCTCCATCATCTGTAAATGAAAGAAGTCTGGAACCACAAGGACTCTTCCTAGAGTTGGCTGTCCATCTAAACTGAGCGATTGGGGGAGAAGGGCCCTAGCCAGGGAGGTGACCAAGAACCTGATGGTCACTCTGTCAGAGCTACAGCATTCCTCTGTGGAGAGATGAGAACCTTCCAGAAAGACAACCATCTCTGCAGCAATCCACCAATCAGGCCTGTATGGTAGACATGGAAGCCCGCCTGGAGTTTGCCAAAAAAGCACCTGAAGGACTCTCAGACCATGGGAGACAAAGATTGAACACTTTGGCAAGAATGCCAGGCATTCTGTTTGGAGGAAACTAGGCACCGCTCATCACCAAGCCAATACCATCCCTACAGTGAAGCATGGTGGTGGCAGCATTATACTGTGGGGATGTTTTTCAGTGGCAGGAACTGGGATACTAGTCAGGATAGAGGGAAAGATAAATGCAGCAATGTACAGAGGCATCCTGGATGAAAACCTGCACCAGAGCACTCTTGACCTCAGACTGGGGCGATGGTTCATCTTTCAGCAGGACAATGACCCTAAGCTCACAGCCAAGATATCAAAGGAGTAGCATCAGGACAACTCTGTGAATGTCCTTGAGTGGCCCAGCCATGCCCAGACTTGAATCCGATTGCACATCTCTGGAGAGATCTGAAAATGGCTGTACATCGATGCTTCCCATCCAACCTGATGGAACTTGAGAGGTGCTGCAAAGAGGAATGGGCGAAACTGCCCAAAGATAGGTGTGCCAAACTTGTGGCATCATATTCAAAAAGACTTGAGGCTGTAATTGTTGCCAATGGTGCATCAACAAAGTATTGAGCAAAGGCTGTGAATACTTATGTACATGTGATTTCTTAGGTTTTGTTTTTAATTAAATTTGCAAAAATCTAAAATAAACTTTTTACACGTTGTCATTATGGGGTATTGTGTGTAGAATTTTGAGGAGAAAAATGAATTTATTCCATTTTGGAATAACAAAATGTGGAAAAAGTGACGCGCTGTGAATACTTTCCGGATGCACTGTACCTCCCCCGTTAAAGGGTGAACCTGTATTGCAGCAGCGGAAGCCCAACTCTCCAGCCCAATTCGGGACAAAAAAATCCACATTCATATGTAGACGTCCTGGTCTGTGCCGAACTTCAAAAGAAAAAGGCTGGAGAGCCAGGTACCACCTTGTCAGTCTTGCGTTAGAATTTTTTATAGACTGTAACCATTTTAACGGTGCATAATCAGTAACCATAATTAACCTGGCCCCACAAAGATAATATCTCAATGACTCAAGAGCCAATTTTATAGCGAGGCATTCTATTACAGAATACATAGTCTCTCGTGGGAACAACTTTCTACTAAGATATAGAATCGAATATTCAATGCCATCAAACTCCTGACACAAAACTGCCCCCAAGCTCACATCTGAGGTGTCTGTTTGTACATCAAAAGGCTTGGTAAATCTGGAGACTTTAAAACCGGGCCTTTACACAAAAGATGTTTATTTTTGGTGAATGCAGACTGACAGGCCCTAGGCCACTCAAGTTTATTTGGAGCCAAATTTTTCAAACGATCTGTTAAGGGAGATGCTAAGGTAGAAAATTAAAGCATCCCGTAATAGACTGCTAAACCCAAGAAGGACCTTAACTCTTTCTTGGTAATCAGACTTCAGACACCCACTGCTCACCAGATACCCTAAGTACTTGGTTTCATTTTTACCTAGAACACATTTCTTCAAATTAGAGCTCTTTATGCAGTGCCTCCAGTAGTGCCCCTTATGCAATGACCTTTATGCAGTACCCGCATTAATGCACCTTATACAGTGCCCCCAGTAGTGCCCTTAATGCTGTTCCCCCAGTAATGCTCTAATGCTGTGTCCCCGGTAATGCCCCTAGTAGTGCCCTTAATACTGTGCCCCCAGTAATGCCCCTAATGCTGTTCCCCCAGGAAGCACCTAATGCTGTGCCCCCAGTAATGCCCCTAGTAGTGCCCCCAGTAATGCCCTTAATGCTGTGCCCTCAGTAATGCCCCTAATGCTGTTCCTCTAGTAATGCCCCTAATGCTGTGCCCTCAGTAATGCCCCTAGTAGTGCCACCAGTAATGCCCTTAATGCTGTGCCCCCAGTAATGCCCTTAATGCTGTGCCCCCAGTAATGCCACTAGTACTCATGCCCCCTCCCCTGAGCAGTACTTACCTCTCTTCATGCTGCTCAGTGCTCACACAGGCTATTCTCATCGTGAGAGACACAGGTGACATCATGATGTCACCTGTATACTGCATCACTGGGAATGCTGGCCTCTGAAGTGATCAGAGGCTTCTTTAGTCTCTGATCACTTCAGAGACCAGCGTCCCCAGTTCCTGCAGCAAGTTGGTCACGATCTACCGGCAGGAGCTCCGCGAGCTACCGGTAGATCGCGATCGACGTATTGGCCAGCCCTGATTTAGTGGGTCCAATTGAACCACTGTCTAAAGGCTATTAATGAATTTTAGTTGTGGTTGACTATGCCACCCATTATCCAGAGCCATTTCCCTTAAGGGTCACTACAGCCGAACAGGCAGCGACTAAGTTATTAGAGCTGTTTTTGAGGGTTGGAATACCTAATGAAATTTTTACCGACCAAGGGACAAACTTTATGTCTAAGTTAATGCAGGGGGTGTTAAAGTTGTTAAAAATTGCTGTAAATCTGTCAGAACCTCAGTATATCATCCCCAAATGGATGGCTTAGTCAAAAGATTCAACCGTACACTAAAGTCTATGTTAAAGAAGTTCATAGAGACAGAAAAAAGGTGGTATGAGCTTCTACCCTATTTGTTATTTGCAATCAGAGAAGTGCCCCAGGCTTCTACTGGCTTTACCCTTTTTGAGCTTCTTTATGGGAGGAAGCCATTGGGTGTTACCATGGACATCAGCATTCATGGGCACATTAGTAATTACAGGTTCATCCGAATTATCAGATACATTGATATGAACAGGAACATCAGCATTTACAGGCACATTGCAAGCAGTAGCATTATGGGAAAATACCTTTATTCCCAACAAATCATCACGAGCAAGCCAGTCTGTGATCCCTTCTCCTTTGTTTCTTAGATTTAGGAGCCTTTACCCAAGACATAAACAAATCAGGGGAGAAGGGAAATGGCTCTCCAAGGGTTGCTGCAGGCACATATTCCTCCAGCAGAACAAGAGCCCGGAAGTAAGGCCAGTCAAGACCTATAAGCAACGGAGCTGGTAACCAAGGACACACACCCACACATAGTTTGGCAGTCTTTCCCCTGATTATCAAAGGGACCATGGCAACAGGAAAGGCCCGAACATATCCATCACACAACAGATGTGGACTAGTTAGTGGGGCAACAACAACTTGGGGGTCAACAAATCCCTTTGAATCAGGGTAGTAACATATCAAGAGTCCACCAAGCCCTTGACCAGTCTATTACCGACTTGCACACGTACCTGTACTGTAGGCGGAAGAGGGCAGGTCTCTACTGCTGTAAAGACACCGGAAAAAGAGCAATCTATCTGTGGACATGCCCATTCTTGATGCCCACCTTGGCCACATGAGGAACACACCTGAGCTGGAGTTATTGGGGAAGTCCTTAACTCTGGACCTACATATTCTGGAACATGGGCGGCCTTTACCTTCCCCATAGAATGACTTCTGGGCCGAGAACCCTCTTTATGTGGCCAGAAGGACAAAGCTGTGGGCCTTAATTTTCCCGGAGCCATCATCTGCAAGGGATTCTGTTGCTTATCCGAATCCATATGTGGGGGCACCTTATCCCGAGACAATGCCCTTTGTGGAGACAGACGAGGAGACTCTGGCATAATTAAAGAATAAAGGTTCTCCATACCATCCTGCACCAGCAAGGCATTTTCCACTAGTCGGACAGTGGAATCCAAATTCTCAACTCATTGCAGCTGGACCCAGCAAGCAACTTTGGCAGGGAGAAGTGCAACAAACTGTTCGAGAGTGACCAACTCTACCAGCCGGGCAGAATTGTGTAGGTCTGGCTGCAGCCATTTAACTGCAGGGTCAGCCAGTTTCTCAGCCAGAACGCATGGCCTTTCATCAGGATCATAGGGCACAGACCTGAATTTCCGCCAGTTCGCTTCTGGATAGAGGCCAAACTGATCCGCTATGGCAGCCTTCACTCGGTCATGTATTTTTGCATCTTCCAGGGAGAGGGCGGTGTATGCAGCCTCCCCTGTTAGCAGAAGGGCAATCTGTATGGCCCAGGAATGTTTGGGCTATGCTTGCAAGGCAGCAACCCTTTCAAAAGTGGTAAGAAATGCCTCCACATCATCTGAAGCCTGCATTTTGGGAAGTACTGGAGCAGTTACCACTACTTGCTGCTGTTTAAAGAAGTCCAACATTTGTTCCAAAACAGCTTTCATGGGGGTCTCTTTAGGATCCGTGGCACTGGATTCACTTCATCCTACTTCTAAGCACCACAATGTAGCAGTTAAGTTCAGACAACCAATGAGAGACTGAGATGATGCAAACAGATAAACTTTTATTCCAGGTTTTAAAAGGCAGAGACAGTGTAATGACTTCTTACATAAGGCAAACACAGTTCAGGAACAATAATACAGCTTACATGAGACAGCATTTCAAACAAGCAGAGTATTCCCAGCACAGTCATGGTTCATATTGTCCAGCATAGAGAGAGCTGCTAAAGGTGCAATCTCTCCCTCACATTGACTAACTAAACTTAACAGGTTTTATACCTTAGCTGGTGTTAATTGAGGTAAGAGCATGGTTCCTCCCTGCCTACAGAGAGGTTAACTCTTTCCTCACAATGTGGGAGAGACCCACTCTGTCACAGTCATCAAGAATTTGAGTGTCTTTCTTTCAATTTTACTATAGTTCAGAGGTTCCCAAACGTGGTTCTCAAGAGACCCCAACAGTTCATGTTTTAGAGATATCCACTGTTGAGCAAAGGTGGTTAAATCAAATTGACTGAGGTACTAATTAAGTCACCTGTGGTCAGACATGGATATCCTTAAAACCTGGACTGCTAGGGTGCCTTGAGGACCGAGTTTGGGTACCTCTGCTATAGTTAACTTTCATTGTCAGGCTATTTACCAAAGAAACTAATGATTTCCGATGTACGAGTAGAAAATTCCTCAATAACAATATCTTTACATTGCATCGTGTTTAATTTTGATTTAGTCTGAACTATTGCTTTTTATGTGGTTATTAATATAAAAACAGGCTATTCATCAGCAGAGATGAGCACTTCAGTTTTGCTGAAAACCGAACACTTTGGGGTTCCGAGAAGAACCGAGTTCGACTCGGGTCTTCTCGCAAAGTTTGGAACTCACACCTAAAATCCAGATTTCACGTGTTTTGGATTATATTTAGTCCCTCCCTGAGTTTAGCTCTTGTGAAGTGATCAAAATTGACTGGAAATAACTGGAAAGTATTATGATGTTAACAAAAACAGGTCCAAGAAATATACATATACTACTGCATGACTAGGAATCTAGAGCTGGACAAGGTCAGAGGAGGATTGGCTGCTATTATATGATAATTTGTACTTGTTATATTTTAATTAATACTGAAACCCATAACCTATATATCACACTCACCCCCTCCTCAGAGAAGAATGCAGGACCAACATTCAGGATAATCAGCAAAGAAAGTACATTTATAAAAGTTCCATCACAAACAAAGTGTACAAAATGAAACCAGAGGCCCAACAGCCTATTTCAACTGCTCCAATGCATTTTCGTCAGGGGCAATATACATAGATGCATATGTTTAGTATGTTTTCCTACAGCTTGATGTTGCATAAGGCAACATTGTGATCACCTTTTACATGTGTGTTAATACTAGTGTATGACACTGCTTACCACACTGTAATATTCTGATACTAATCACTTTATGTAATACTATCTTCAAAGTCTTGTTAAAATGAAGCACTAAAAATAATTTTTACATCTCAATCCCTTTTAATCTACTGTATATTACATGTTTTTCAAAGCATTTGAGTATACATTTATTCTACTAAATTAGGAAGGTAACTAATAATAAAAAAGTTTGGCTGTGTGATATAACAAAAACACTCATTTTATAAATATAAGAAATAGACAAATAATGAAGAAACGTGTCACAAGAAGAACACATTTTACACTTTCGCCATGGACATGGATCAAAAAAGGTTGGACAGTTGTTAAATATAGTGCAACAGACAAACTACTACATACAGTTTATGAATTCCTAATATACCTTTATACTAGGGGTGTGCACCGGACACTTTTCGTGTTTTGTGTTTTGGTTTTGGATCTGGATCTTTCTTCGTGTTTTGGATCTGGATTGGTTTTGCCAAAACCACCCTTCCGTGTTTTGGGTTCTGGGTTTTGTGTTTTGGATCTGGATTTTTTCTTAAAAAATAAAAAAAACCCGCTAAAATCACATAAATGGGCCTTTTTTTGTTCCTACGCTATTAATAACCCCAATAACATTAATTTCCACTCATTTCCACTCTATTCTGAACACCTCACACCTCACAATATTGTTTTTAGGCCAAAAGGTTGTACCGAGGAAGCTGGATGACTATGCTAAGCGACACAAGGGGGCGGCACAAACACGTGGCCCATCTAGGAGTGGCACTGCAGTGGCAGACAGGAAGCCAATCAGCGTTATGGTGCCCATTTGCATGTAGCACGAACCCGGGAGATCCGTGCTACATGCATCTGTGTGATTGGCACAGAGCAATGACAGGTCCGTGAGACCCGTCTGTGCTGCTGTGGTAAAAAAAAAAAAAAAAACCTGTGTAAAAAAAGAAAAAAATGGCGTGCACCCCCCCAAAAAAGAGCAACCAGCCCCGGGCATTAGTAACCCAGTGCTGGGTGTGCTTAAATACAGGGGACAAACGACGTAGGGGTCCCCTGTACTTAAGCACAACCAGCACCGGGCTAGTCAGAACCAGCGCTGGTTGCCAAAATACGGGGGACAAACGACGTAGGGGTCCCCTGTATTCTGCGCAACCAGCTCTGGGCTCTGATCCGGTCCTGGTTCTGGAAATATAGGGGACAAAAAATGAGTAGGGTTCCCCTGTATGTTCCAGAACCAGCACTGGACTTTTTCTAGCGGGGGGCTGATGCCACAGCCAGGGGAGCCCTTTCACCGGGCCCCCCAGCCGCAGCATCAACCCTGACCGCTAGTCAGCCCAGGCCGGGGATCCCTGGAGAGCTGGGGACCCCCCCAATAAAGGGGTCACCCTCTCCAGGGCACCCCAGGCCCAGGCTGATAGCCCGGGGCTATCCCCGCCACCCCTGGTGGCGGTGGGTGGCGGGTTGATTGTGTGGTGTGGTGTAAATAAAGAATATCAAACATTGTCTTTACAAGTAGAACTGCAAGTCCCAGCTAGCCTGCCCCGCATGCTGGTACTTGGAGAACCACAAGTACCAGCATGCAGGGCATTAAGGGCCCACTAGTACCTGTAGTTCACCTGTAAAAAAAATGTTTAAAAAAACACAGGACACACACACCGTGACAGTATAAGTTTATTAAACATACATACACACACACACATGTACACATACTCACCTATGTAACCTGTAGCATCGGTCCACTTGTCCGGTAAAGTATCCCTAGGGGACCTGTGAAAAAAAACATACTCACCATCTCCTATGCGAGGTTCTGTCCTCTTCGTTCCAAAGTAGGCATCCCCGGACTTGGCAAAAAAAAAAAAACGAAAACGCGATCCACGAACTTAGTACCGTTCTATAGAACGGTACTTCCCGAATGAGAGCTTAGCGGCGGGGTATCACCATGGAAACCCCGCTGCTAAGCGTTCATTGGCTGAGAGAGGTCATCTCCCGTCTCTCAGCCAATGAACGGCTCCCTCCATTGTAGTCAATGGTGGGAACCGCAGGGTAAACTTTAATAACCTTGCGGCTCCCAGCATTGACTACAATGGAGGGAGCCGTTCATTGGCTGAGAGACGGGAGATGGCCTCTCTCAGCCAATGAACGCTTAGCAGCGGGGTTTCCATGGTGATACCCCGCCGCTAAGCTCTCATTCGGGAAGTACCGTTCTATAGAACGGTACTAAGTTCGTGGATCGCGTTTTCGTTTTTTTTTTTTGCCAAGTCCGGGGATGCCTACTTTGGAACGAAGAGGACAGAACCTCGCATAGGAGATGGTGAGTATGTTTTTTTTCACAGGTCCCCTATGGATACTTTACCGGACAAGTGGACCGATGCTACAGGGTTACATAGGTGAGTATGTGTACATGTGTGTGTGTGTGTGTGTGTGTGTATGTATGTTTAATAAACTTATACTGTCACGGTGTGTGTGTCCTGTGTTTTTTTTAAACATTTTTTTACAGGTGAACTACAGGTACTAGTGGGCCCTTAATGCCCTGCATGCTGGTACTTGTGGTTCTCCAAGTACCAGCATGCGGGGCAGGCTTGCTGGGACTTGCAGTTCTACTTGTAAAGACAATGTTTGATATTCTTTATTTACACCACACCACACAATCAACCCGCCACCCACCGCCACCAGGGGTGGCGGGGATAGCCCCGGGCTATCAGCCTGGGCCTGGGGTGCCCTGGAGAGGGTGACCCCTTTATTGGGGGGGTCCCCAGCTCTCCAGGGATCCCCGGCCTGGGCTGACTAGCGGTCAGGGCTGATGCTGCGGCTGGGGGGCCCGGTGAAAGGGCTCCCCTGGCTGTGGCATCAGCCCCCCGCTAGAAAAAGTCCAGTGCTGGTTCTGGAACATACAGGGGAACCCTACTCATTTTTTTCCCCTGTATTTCCAGAACCAGGACCGGATCAGAGCCCAGAGCTGGTTGCGCAGAATACGGGGGACCCCTACGTCGTTTGTCCCCCGTATTTTGGCAACCAGCTCTGGTTCTGACTAGCCCGGTGCTGGTTGTGTTTAAGTACAGGGGACCCCTATGTCATTTGTCCCCTGTATTTAAGCACACCCAGCACTGGGTCACTAATGCCCGGGGCTGGTTGCTCTTTTTTTGGGGGGGAGGACGCCATTTTTTTCTCTTTTTACACAGGTTTTTTTTTTTTTATTTACCACAGCAGCACAGACGGGTCTCACGGACCCGTTAGTGCTCTGTGTCAATGACACAGATGCAAGTAGCACGGATCTCCTGGTCCGTGCGTGCATCTGTGTCATTGAAATACACAGCAGCACAGACGGGTCTCACTGACCCATCTGTGCTCTGTGTCACTGTCAATCACACAGATGCATGTAGCACGGATCTCACGAGTCCGTGCTACATGCAAATGAGCACCATAATGCTGATTGGCTGAGAGCCGTGACAGACGGCTCTGTCAGCCAATCAGCACTTTGCCCATTAAAGGCAAAGGCATTTTTTTTTAAATGGCCGCTCGAGGCAAAACCTCGAGATCCGACAGCAGATCTCGAGGTTTTGCCTCGGGAGAGGGATCCGGGGCAGACAGGGAGATCCGAGCTTGGGCTCGGATCGCCCCGGATCCCCGAAGTTCGGGTGGGTTCGGTTCTCAGGGAACCGAACCCGCTCATCCCTACTTTATACCCAAAATGTCGCTATTTTAGCGTAACCTGTCGCACAATAAAAAAATTGCTTTTCAGCCCAACTGTTCCAAAACACAAAAGTAATATTATTCACATAAAGGATAATACACGCTTTGATCTAAAACAATTAGCGCAAACAAGCAAGTAAATACAGAAGGTACAAATGATATAAACACTAGTGCTCTGGAATCCAGTACTCAGTCATCAAATCCTGAAGCCTGCAGTCATCTTGTAAGGGAATATGACTCCCTTACAGTTCACAGAGCCATAGCCTATATACCAGATCACATATACAACAATAGAGATGATCTGGCATCATTTAATTGGTTCTTGCTTCAGGTCACTCCATTCATTGGTTAGTTCATATGGTGTCATCATCTTTCCAACTGCTTCTTTGTGTAGGCTTCCCTCCTGAAGAACTAATAAAGAAAAACTACATACAGACATACATTCTAACCTATAATTCATATTTTGTGAATGCCTGCTGCGATCTCCTTGCTGATAGAACCGGAAACCTGCAAATAAACAGAGTTTTAGAATAGCACCAATCACGGTCTGCTTATCATGTACTAAACCTGAGATCTTAAATACAGTCGCTTCATTACATAATTAATAATGACTAAAACCTTGAATTTTTACCTTAATGCTAGGGAACTTTTTTATGTAAGTGTTCAATGTGTAAGTGTAAGAATATTGTGTAGTTTCGCTAATATGTGTGGTGCGTTTGTGTTTTGTATATTTATAAATTTTATTTAATGTGTGTATGCATGTAAGTCTATGTGTGTGTTATGTAATTTAGGGTATTTGTGATGGATTAATATATATTATCCATTTCTAACATATTTTAACATCCAAGCATTGCCTGGACCAATTTTAAGATGTAAATGGAAGTTTTATTTTTAAACAGGGGGGGAGAGAGACCCACAGCTGTTTGTAGGTGCCACATAGTCTAGAATATCCTGGGACAGGCTATTCTTCACTTAATTAAGATGTAGATCTCATTTCCTATGATCAAAAACAGCACTGAACAATAGATATACAACTGCTAATGATTTGCAGGTCCATTACAGTACTTCGTAATTTTATATTTAGACCACTTCTTTTGAGTATACTAGTCTCTGTGTATAGTTTAATTAATATGTTACAGGCATACTGTATTAGCATGCAGAGTCTCTCAAAACATATGCAAACACCCACAGACATACACGCCAAACCTGTTTTCCACACTAAACCTTGTATTTGTGCACATCGGAAATGTGCTGACACAGTGCAGCATCCAAGCAATTCGTCATTGGACCATAGACGACTAAAATGTTCAGATAATAATTTGCACGATGATCATAACCAATTATTTCATTTCGACAGCCCACCCTTTGATAGCAAACAAATCCTATTCTGATCTTAACCTTTCCAGTCATGCATAATAATGTATTATTCAATGTTCTAAACGGTGTGACACAAGTAGGTCACTGGACCATTAATAATGCATTTCAAGAGGGTAAAACAACCGTTATATGCACTCAGCGGTTCTATAAAGGACCGTGGTTAGGATGTGGGTTCTCTTCGGACCTATAAAGGAAGTCTGGGGAAATGAGACTACATTATCTAGGATGTTTAAAGGAGCATTTACAATAATTATTATTATACATGACTTTGCCTGTTCACATATTATTATCTGTAGGCACATTCAATGTCGGGGTTGTAATGCAATCTTTCACTATATTAGGGTATATGTTTATGTATGCTGATCATACAGGTGGTATGAGAGAAAATTCAATTTGGAGAGAATCATAACAATGTAATTTTCATAGTTCTAAAAATCAAGGAAACTTATGATTGTTCTTATTATGTTATCTTCGCCCAATGGGGAAGGACACACTTCTGGATGATCCCAATTATTTCAATCTGTGTCTCGTCCGGTTATCTTCGTCATCTACCAAGAATATCATCTGTCCACTGCTGGGCCTTGTCAGCATCTAGAGTAGGAAATTTGAGATATCAGTCCTCTAGAATGTCTCCATCTTTCCTACCCAATCTGACATCTTCCACTCGATCTGTCTGCAGTCTTCAGATATCCTGCTGTTGACTTGATTTGCCTACATGGATGAAAAACAGATTCTTCGAGCGTTAGTAGTCCCTCACCCCACTGTGATAATTTAGAATTTTGTCAGCTCCATATTGGAGTTTCCAAAAAAAACTACTTATTGACATTGACGAGTGTTTACAAACTTTATCTCGTTTTCTCCACTAGGTGGCAGTCAAGATCCTACAATGCCTTTTCCTTTCTCCCTTTATATGAAAATCTCCAACCAATTATCCCTGATCTAGGAAATTCTAAATACACTTTGACCTGTATTCCGATGTACCAGGAAACTAGAAAGAAATGTTAGTATACATCATAATATGTAACTAATTCTTATCTATTCTAGACATACAAACTGTTAATAGATATACCCAGTTCATTTAGCAATAACAGAAAATTATCCTGTGAAACCTGTTTAAATGTAAGACCGATTTTGGAACAATCCTAAATGTATTTTTCTCCTTCTACTACTCCTCCTCCTAGGACCTGTGAGTGTCACTACTGGCCACAAGAGATAAAACATCAAAATTACAACAGGTGTTTTTGAGAAAAACTTACATTCCGGCGAGTTATTGTCACTACAACACTTTCAAAACAGTACTATTATATGCATATTTTTTATGATCTATGACAATCCTCCTGTTCTGGTGGATGAAACCTCTAACCTTTGGTTATCCATAATACTTACATTACAATTTAACAAGGTTTTACAGGGATATACATACATAAAGATATCACGTTTGTATCTGCTACCAACAATCATGGAGATCTCTAAAACCATTCCGTATGAACTGTTACCACTTATAACAGCTTCAGTGTCATTTAACACATACATTACATCATGAGATATACACTTTATGTTTAGTTATTAATCTTTCCAATATCTTACAAACCAAACTTTGTATATCCAACTTCCAATTCCTATGAATTTGGTCAGGGGTTGCAATACTTATCTATCATCACTATGCAATTTTAGAATCCTCTTCTCTCTGATATACATTATTATACCTTCACCTGTACACAGTATTGAGAACAATGGCATATACCGTAAACATTGTTAGAAGCATAAAAGTTTAAATCCATTATCACCTGTAATCAGAAAACATAAAGACGTCTCCTTATGTACTGCAGAAATGACCAACCTAGAAAGCCTTACCTCTGCTTTTCATATGATATCTCTACTTCTAAGGAATATCTCATGTCCAACATTATGCATATCACCTTGTTTCCCACTATCTATAATATTACTTATATTGCTATTTTAACATCATGCTTCTTGCAGTCATAGTTATCTCTACTTACCACCTGACCGGTTTACCTGCAGTTCAGTCTTTTCCAACTCCATTCTGCCCACCAGCATACACAGAACGACCAGCACAGTACCCATTGCAAACCCACCACATGATGTAACCAGACCTGTCAGCCTTCACAGGGCCCATAACCGCCCCCCTTTCCCTGACAAGACATATCCAGCAACCGGATCATCCCAAACACCGCACCATGCACATCTCTGCAACCCTTCGAATCCTAATCAGAACTGAATTCCCTAACCTAAAACAAATCTACAAACTGCTGTATTTACAAGGAAACCCTTAGAAGTACATACAAACTCCACACAGATGAGCACATACAATCACATACACAGAAAACCAAGATCATGTTAGCACAAACAAACCACAAACCTCTGCACTGCATGTGTGTGCCCCGAAACTCCACACATCACACAGATCCCTATCCTCCAAGACTGCACGCAAACCCATACAAATCACAACTCACAACAGTGCCGCACTCCATCTTCGGCACAAGCCATGGCCACTCACAACAAATATTCTAAAACTTGTCAACTATACTGTCCGTGACATCCCCAGAACACAGAACATCGGAACAATCCCTAAATATATATATATCCCATTCTAATATGTAAAACTAAATAATTTTATCATCACTAAAAAAATGAAATTCCAGCTACACTAATTTGTTCCAGATATATAATATATATTATATATATATAATATATATATATATACATATATATAATATGTCATATCTGCATTGGCTGCCATTACTTATGAATTCCCCAGTACTTTAAAACAAACATTGTACATGTGTGACTTTAATGCCCAATTTTCACTGTAGATATGCTGCCAGGTGACCTAAACAGAATAAATGTAGTAATATACCATGAATGAATGTGTGAGAAGTGTACATGTGTGTATGTGTGTGGGATAAATACTGTATGTACATGTTTAAGGGACTGTAAATTATTCATCTGCACTTCCGGCCTGACTGTTAGTCTATAGATACATTTTGGAGAAAAATGTATCAGAGAAAATAATTATTGATGTATGGATGCGCATGGATTTGTGTTGTTTTGAATGGAATGGTAAGTCCCCATGACAATGCAGCCATGAAGGTATAAAGAGGTCTATTGTACCAAGTGGGAGTGTGTTATTACAGATATGATATATACAAACAGGGTTAATACAAGATACCTTTTGAATAACCAGGAATTACCATTTCTTCAACAATAGAGCCATTTTTTTTTCTGTGTGACTCCAGTCCTGTAAAAACACTCCTTTTTGGAAGGAAACTATTATCCTGTATAACCATAAAAATTTTAACATACGTCAGTTTATAATGAGTACTATGAGAATTGTAACTTAAGTTAACATTCTATCTATTGTAATTTAGAATCCCAATATTTACTGTAAACAAAGACATCTTACTATCCTGAAATGCACACTGATGAAACCACTTAAGTATCTAAAATGTTAATAATTGCTCTTTTATAGCAATGATAAATAATTTTGCTTAACAACACAATTTTCCTTTAAACAGTTTTTACATTAATCTCACCAATTTCAGTGATGGCTGATTTTATAGTGGGTTTACTTTCTTCCTTAGAAACATTACCTAAAGTGCCTTAACATGGGAGAAAAAAAAATGACTTGTTACATTTTTATTATTATTTTTTATTATCGGCTTGTACCATTAACTTCCATCGCATAGGGCGATAGAAGTATGCTTGCGCCATCTTGCGTCAAACGCTACCTTAAACACGTGTTCCCCTTGTGCTGCCACAACTTTAAACAATCAATAAGCTTTATCCTTTTCTGCAGAGACTTCACTTAACATATACTGTCTCTGAGATTATTCAGAACCTCCTTATTAAAAAGCTGCCAATTTTGGTAAAGGTTTCACATTTGTTCTCATCATATTAAACCATACATCACAGTACCTAGTTGCATAAGCACCGTACCTAGTATGCATAATATGCCGTGCCGACCCGATCGGCGCTTCCAAAAGCAGCACATCGTCTAACATCTCTACCGTTTGCTTGGCTCCCATCTTGGGAAAATAACACTAAACTTTTCAATAGAGATTTAAATCGGTGAAAGAACGTCAAGGCTATTTTCACTTACATGTGAACGATATTAACAGGATGCTCCCACACACCTATGGAAGAATAACCAGGCTGCTTCCACGCACCTAAGCCCTTTGTGAGTACTTTCCACTGCTAGCATGTAGGCATTCCAATAACACCTACCCTTTTCAGTGATTTTGTCCACCCTCTGCTCAGTTCACAATCACAATATGCCACAACTGTGCAGTTCAATCACAATGCCCAATAACCATAACTGATCACTGGATGCTGCGATCACACTGAGAGCCGATACCTACAACAAGACAACAACTACACCTGCTTATGTGTATAGACTGCGGTATCTACTACCGAGCCACTAGGCCGACACCAGGTGCCTAGCACCTAGGGGTCCTCCGATACCCCTAGCTAGGGAACTTGTTACCCCTACCAACACACATTCACTGTAACACACCTCTTTCTCTGTGCAGAAAATAAACGTTTTCACAGATATGGCAGCACCGATTAGGATATCTAAAACAATGCTATCACGCTATCAATATCACAATGCAATCTCAACAGCTTTGTTTAAACACATAGCAGCAATACAGGAAACACGTATACGCTATTGTGTGACAAGTCACATACACAATAATGCGACCGCTACACAAAATTTATTATTACCCTTACACTATTGTGCGACTTCCCCTTTTAACATGAAATTTTATCAACGAAGGAAAACAAACTTTTTCCTCCCTTGTCCCTGGATTCTAATCAGTGCTGCTTGAACTCACACAATAACGGATAGCGTTCTCTCAGCAACAACGTGGTAGCAGGCATTCGAAGGCAAAGCATTCTATCCTGCTTATGAGAGACCGATAACCGTGTGTTACCGTGTGAGTGGTAGTGTGATTTCGCATGGTGAGACCCCATTTATGAATTCCTAATAAACCTTTATACCCAAAATGTCACTATTTTAGCATAACCTGTAGCACAATAAATAATTGCTTTTCAGCCCAACTGTGGTTCCAAAACACAAAAGTAATATTATTCACATAAAGGATAAACATGCTTTGATCTAAAACAATTAGCGCAAAGAAGCAAGTAAATACAGAATGTACAAACTGATATAAATGCTAGTGCTCTGGAATCTAGTACTCAGCCATCAATCCTAAAGCCTGCAGTCATCTTGTAAGGGAATATGACTCCCTTACAGTTCACAGAGCCATAGCCTATATACCACACAGATCACATATACAACAATAGAGATGATCTGGCATCATTTAATTGGTTCTTGCTTCAGGTCACTCCATTCATTGGTTAGTTCATATGGTGTCATCAGCTTTCCAACTGCTTCTTTGTGTAGGTTTCCCTCCTGAAGAACTAATAAAGAAAAACTACATACAGAGATACATTCTAACCTATAATTCATATATTGCGAATGCCTGCTGCAATCTCCTTGCTGATAGAACCAGAAACCTGCAAATAAACAGAGTTTTAGAATAGCACCAAACACGGTCTGCTTATCATGTACTAAACCTGAGATCTTAAATACAGTCGCTTCATTACATAATTAATAATGACTAAAACCTTGAATTTTAACCTTAATGCTAGGGAACCTTTTTATGTAAGTGTGCAATGTGTAAGTGTAAGAATATTGTATAGTTTCGCTAATATGTGTGGTGTGTTTATGTGTTTTGTATATTTATATATTTTATTTAATGTGTGTATGCATGTAAGTCTATGTGTGTGTTATGTAATTTAGGGTATTTGTGATGGATTAATATATATTATCCATTTCTAACATATTTTAACATCCAAGCATTGCCTGGACCAATTTTAAGGTGTAAATGGAAGTTTTATTTTTAAACAGGGGGGGAGAGAGACCCACAGCTGCTTGTAGGTGCCACATAGTCTAGAATATCCTGGGACAGGCTATTCTTCACTTAATTAAGATGTAGATGTCAGTTACTATGAACAAAAACAGCACTGAACAATAGATATACAACTGCTAATGATTTGCAGGTCCATTACAGTACATTATAATTTTACATTTAGACCACTTCTTTTGAGCATACTAGTCTCTGTGTATATTTTAATTAATTTGTTACAGGCATACTGTATTAGCATGCAGAGTCTCTCAAAACATATGCAAACACTAACAGACATACACACCAAACCTGTTTTCCACACTAAACCTTGTATTTGTGCACATCGAAAATGCGTTGACACAGTGCAGCATCCAAGCAATTCGTCATCAGACCATAGACAACTAAATCATTCAGATAATAATTTGCACGATGATCATAACCAATTATTTGATTTCGACAAGTTGAACACTTTACCCTATAGACAGTTGTGTAACTGTACCCAAATGTCTCAGACTGTTATTGACAGCACAATGAAAACTGATATTTCAGATGAGTTGAAAAACATTTCAATAAATAAAACTCAGGGGTGAAGGTGTCCCTAATCCAAAACATGCATTTTCTTGAAAAACTGGACATAACAGATGCTACAGTATCTGAGTGGATTTTAAAGATAAATTGTCCAATGTGGTATGCTTGACCTGAGTCACCCTCTGTTTCTCCCTTCAGAAAGGTTTGGATCTGCTTGACTCTGAAGCTTTTCCAATATTTTACAAGTTTACAGCTGCTTAAAACCAATTTAAATGTTATTTCTAGTCAATGTCTTGTAAATTATAGCTTGACAAAAGCTTCCTGTAGACTTAGATGGCTCCTGCCCTCCCCCTTACACAGATTATATTTCATTTTGAATGACCCGAATTCCATATTGTTTGTTGACTTTGGAAAGATTATTTAAACATAAAATGGTTTACAAAAGAGGGACCTACTGACACACCCTTCATCAGCGCTCTGATACAGGACAGACATACCTTGTTTAATAGTAATTTAGGAGCTTAATTTAAGCAGGGCTGATTACAGATGTCTCATGATTGGATTTTGAGACCTTAACCTGCTGTCTATAACTATTCAAACATACGCTGTGAGAGAACAGTGCAGTTTCTGTACTACACAAGCATTGGTTTAAAATTACAAATTATACAGGACAAATTGTCAGAATTTACTGTCCAGATATAGCAAGTATAGTTGAAATACTGCTGCAACTGATGTTTTTCCTATTGAACCCTACTGCATAATCAATCTTGATCAAAAAGAGACATGCTGAGTGATACGCAAAACTATGCTTCCTCCCAAAGGTGTAATGCTGTTTTTCATTGTCTCAGAACTAAAGTTGTTTCCACATGGTTCCTCTTCCTACCTTAATTTCACGGGATAATTCAGTTTTTCCAAAGATACATTCACTTTTGATTATTTCTTTAGCACACAATATGTCCAATTATTAATGCATCATACCAAATGAGGTTCTAACCCATACAGAAATACGAAACAAATGTTACCAACATCCTTTTCTTTCTCTCACTTCACAAAATATATTACATATACATAATACTTTATTAATATATGGAAACATAATATTGAATAGTTTAACAATGTATTTATTTATTACCAGTTATTTATATAGTGCACACATATTCCGCAGTGCCTTACAGAGAATATTTGGCCATTTCACATCAGTCCCTGCTCCAGTGGAGCTTACAATCTATGGAGCTCATTCAGACCCGCTCGCTAGATGCGTACACTTGCTTGATTCATATGCAAATTTGGCTAGGTGACGGGAAGGCGGGCGATCGCACGGCAAGGTATAAGCACACCCACTATGTTTTGGCGTGCGATCGCCCTGTATATGCAGATGCCCACTAGCCTGTCTTAAGACGCCCACTTGCGCACATCATCTCCAGGAAGTGTATGCAACCATCGGAAGTGAATGCATCGCTTGTGGTTGACTATACCCTACTGCAAGCACTGCGTGCACTTCAGTGTAAAAACCAGCCAAGTGACAAGTACTATGACCTTGCCTCTTAATTATGCACACCTCTGAAATGGTGTTAAGATGCTCAGACGTGCCTGCTTTCACATCTCCACTCCCCCGTTTCTAGTGCCCAGCCCCTGTCACCACCCACAAATGGCTTCTCCTGTCACTCACTCTGCTGGGCAGTCTATGCGCAGCGAGCGGACTCTTCCCAATCTCTTTCCCTGGATCGCGCACACGCACTGCGATGCATAAGCATGTGCGCAATGTGAACCATCGGCAGCTATGAGCGTACGCATCCTAGCAGGAGGGTCTGAATCAGGTCCTATATTCCCTACCACATGCTCACACACATACACACTAGGGTTAATTTTTTTGTTGGCAGCCAATTGACCTACTAGTATATTTTTGAAGTGTGGAAGAAAACCAGAGCGCCCGGAGGAAACCCACGCAAGCACAGGAAGAATATACAAACTCCACACTGTTGGGGCTGTGGTGGGAAATGCTAACCATTGCACCGTCTGTGTTCAATAATTATTCATTTGAAAATAGTCCTTATACAATATGCCTAGATGCAATGACTAGATTGTACTGATTTGGTAGTCCTCAACCATGAGATCTAGTTTAATCTACAATAAAACACCATTGTTCTCTGTTGTGAATACAGCTTGACCATAAGGCCATATACTGTAAATAGCATATATAATATCTATCCATGTACAGTATAACTCGTGATTATGCTGTGACCGGATCGGTATGAATTACTGCCGGACCTATGTTCGGTGGTTCAAATCTCGATGCCGTAAGACCGGCACTACTGAACATCTCGATCAGTAAGTACCCTAACTATCCCTAACCCTCTCCCCCCCTAACCCTAACCCTCCCTTAGGGGTGGCTAATCCTAACTTCCCGCCCCAGTGCCTAACCCTAACCCCCCTGCTAAGTGCCTAAACCTAACCCCCCCGTCTCCACAGCCTAAACCTAACCCTCCCAGGGGGTGCCTAACCTAACCTCCCCCTGGGGGTGCCTAACCCTAACCCCCCTTCCCCTAGCCTAGCCCTAACCCTCCCGGGGGGGTGTGCCTAACCCTAAATCCCCCCTGGAAGCCCCTAATCTAACCCTCCCCCCGACCGGCTTACCTTCGTTTGGTATGCGGGATTTCGACGCCTATCATTAGTCCCCTGTCGGGATTGCACAGTCGGGAAGCTGGCGGTTGACATTTCGACCGTCGGCTTCCTGACTGCTTCTCGCTGTGATATTAACAGCACACAGAGGGGAATTTGAATGCCAAAATGACTGCAAAGTCTGGCCCTGCTTTTATCAAGTAAGTCTATAAAATCATAGGTAGGAGCTGACTGGTTGCTATGGGCAACTTCTTCACTGGCCCACTTATCCACGCTTTTCACTGCTCGATACATAAACCCCTTAATGTTTAAAACTAGCTTGTTTTAAATATTGTGCTTATAGTATAGAAACGAGCTGCTTTAAACACATTTTAGGACACTATTCCTTTTTATATGTACTTGTACCTGTTATATCAGTGTATGGTACCTCTACCCCCAACAAATCTTTCCACTTGAATAGCTTGTAAACTGTGAATATTTGCAATAGTAAATACAACATTAACTCTGCTTAGTTTAGCTCCAGTTTCTAATAGAGCAGTGACATACTCGGGATGAGCTTTACCACACCAAAAACAAGACCATAGAACATGTACAGTAGGTGTTAAATTCAAGCCTTACAAGTTTTAACATTGAAACTAGCACTGACTATTTCTTGTACAAAAGGTTTCAGTACCAAGTTACATTTTCTTAATGCCTCTTGTGAAGGATTATATAATTTGTGTGCCACTTTCATTGTTGGTGTTCCATGTCCATTCTGTTTCTGTTTCTACCTCATTTGTTTCCACTTCTCAAGCTGTTTAGAAGTTGGCAACTATATTTTTCTTTTGGTACTGTATGCCACATCGTATCAACTCAGTATTGATCACCTAATTGGTTTAACAATGTAGCTTTCTCATGCATGCTTGCTGTAGAACCCTTTGCACTAAATATAATGAACAAGGGTATTATTATTATTATTATTATTATTATTATTATTATTATTATTTAACTGTTTACTATTGGTATGGAATCAAATAGCTTCATATCAGGACCATCTAATTTCCATAGGCTGTGCATAACATTCTCATTCATCAATTCTATCAGCTTTAATTTTGCTACACACCCATATTCTCTCACATGCTACATACGGTACAGTACCTTCACCAGATTTATGTCCATGATTTCAGTTGAGTTGTTGCACACTTCAGCATCACACAGTGTCACCATATTGGACATGGCGTGATCCCTTTGAATTGTTCTCAGTTTCCTTCATGTGTAAATATAGGAAATGCTGTAATACTTCCAAAACCAATTGCCTTTGTGATGACAACATTATTCATTTCGAAAATCAAAAATACCTGCAACACCCATGTTAATAGTTCCTCTCCTGGGTTCTGTCTCTGTCTTACAAATCACACAACTCTATAGCATTTTGATGTCTACTATTTGTCACAGTTACAGTATTTACTCTGTTGAAGTTCATTTATGCCTGTGGAGTGCAGCTGGGGTTCACTTGCTCATTGATGAAATCCTCTTCCTTTACCCCCTGTGAACCAAGATAAATAGATCTAGCTGAAGACACTGCAACAAGTACAGTAAGTGAAAATTCCAATAACTGTTATATACTCATAACACAGCATTGGCAAGGGTTTACATATGTTATTTCTCCCACAATCCTCCTTTGCAACAAAAAGAAAAACCTAATGTCCCAGCACACTCTCCCTGGAAATTGTAGTTTTGAAACTCAGAATATAGTGTTACTATTTCTGATTTGACTTTTTCATTTTACTTTTAGTATGTCCTTGTAGTTGTGTTTTCTTTAGGATTCCCCCTCGCCATCACTATGAGCTCTTATTTATACCAGCCCTATCCTTGGTGGAAGGGATTGGGCTGAAATCAGATACATCTCTGCATACACTCACCTCTGAATAGCTCGCAGTTCTGTTGAATTGTCACTGGGATGTGATGACTGAATACTTGCTCAATGTTGCGTATTCAGCCTTTAAAATATTTGCGGTTGCTGAACATTACAAAATACATCCAGACTTAGGGGACTATGGGCCTGATTCAGAGTTGGGAATAGAGGGCCTGATTCAGAGCCGGACGCTCTGACCAGAGCGCTCGCTCTGAATCAGTGCCCTCCTCTCTAAAAATGGAGCGGCCTCCTGGCCGCTCGTATAGCTGTGGGTGACCACCCACAGCTATAGCGAACGGCCATGATGATGGTCGCCGTGGTGTTTGACCATTGCGACCATCGGGCTTGCGACGAGACCCTGCGGTAGGGTCTCACTGCCGCCTCCGTCTGGCAGCCATGCCCCCGGCACGCCCACTAAAGGGGGCGTGCTGTCAGTCACCATCGACAGCACGCCCCCTTTGGTGCGAGACCTCGAGCGACGTATTCCTCGTCGCTCACCGGGTCTTGCGCATGCGCACGACGGAGCTCCCTCCGTCGTGCGCATGCGCATTCGGCAAACATCGACCCGCTTGCGAGCATCCTTTGCTCGCGAGCGGGTCTGAATGACCCCCAGAGAGAGATATCTCTCTCAACTGATCATCTTGGTGAAACCATGCTGCACTGCAGGTGGGGCAGATTTATAATGTGCAGAGAGATTTAGATTTTGGAGGGAGGTGTCCAAACTGACAGCCAGTATTTACCCTACATGCAAAAAAAAAAATATTTATACCCCTTGCATTGCAACATGGTTTGCCCAGGTACACAGTTAAGTACTATCTCTCTCTATATTCCCAAATCTGAATCAGGCCCTATGTATCAAGCTGTTTGATACATAACATTATGCAAAAAATGCAGTTTCTGCATAATTTTATGTATTGTTCCTATGTACTAAAAGCACAGGAGATTTCACAGAAGTCTTTGACAAAGTGTTAATTAGCGCTGCAGACCGCAGTCCCCATTATTATCAATGGGGACTATGATCTGACCTCTATGTACTAACCTCCAATAAGCGAAGCTATTTGGAGTTTAGCCCTGGTAGTTTGCACCAACTATGGTGGTGTAAACTGCTTTGAGCCTATGGGGGCTCTAGGAGCAGGAGAGATCTCTCCCCCACAGCCCCTAGCCTCCGTGCGCATGGGCAGTGTCATCCACCGGGGAAGTCTTTCACTTCACCACAGTTTGCCGGGGATATAACATGTGAGGGCAGCGGTTACCACAACCTCTGTCCCTACAAATGCTATGTTGTACATAGCTGGGATATTTTCATTAAAAATTAAAATATCCCCTGCGAGATGAACTGATAATAACTGCGGCAGTAGAGCAGTTATTGATACATAGACCCCTTAATTGTTTTTATACATTTATTTATAACATAATAAAATTATACACAACAAAAAAAGCGATAGGTGTATGGTATTTTTATTACAATTCACTGTTTCCTGCATTTCTATAGAATATACTGTAATGTATATTTTAGTGGATACAAAATAAAGGACAGAGAGCTGACACTAAATATGTCAAGAACTTCCCATAACTAGAAAAACACTCCTGACACTATCATTTTCTCCTTGATAAACCATAAATCTAACGTGTACTGTCCAGCAAGACAAGCCCCAAGGCTAATTTCTGGAATTTAAATGAACTGTGCACTGATCCTTGAAACCCTGCTACACAGAAAACTTGACCAAAATGCACTAAAGCTATTTATCAGGTACCTTCAAAAGGTATATTTACTCCATTTAATGATTTGAATGATTGTGTGATGATATATCAAGCTGGGTTGAAAGACAATGTGCACATACTGTAGTCATCCCCAGAGGACTTTTTCAGTAAAGTTATAGTATGATAAGGAGGAAAACATGATCCAATGATATTTATGTTACTCAGATGTGCAGTACCGATAATTCATAAATTGTTAGCTGCAGGTCTTCAAACAATACATCCTTTTACTACTGCTTTTGCTGTTAACATTGCATATATTCTTCATAAAGCATACTTTTAGCTAAAAAGTTTCTTTTATGGCTCATAATGATAACCAAATGATGCCAATTTTCCGAATACAAAACATGCAAAAACATCTTACGGTCTGATCACAAGCTATGAGTGGAATTTTTCCTTTTGCATTCTGAATAGTTTTTATGGAATTTCTTATAATTTTAATGTGTGATACAATGTTTGTGAACAGAAATTCATATAAGATGTTGATTCACCAAGAGATGACCTTAAAAGGTTACTAAACAAACTACACTGTCATAAATTGGGTGCTGATCCGTAAGTGTTAACTTATTAAAGGCTTATTAACATTGTTTAATGAAGTGTCTTTAAAAATACTGAGTAAAGAGTCTTTACTAGGGATGAGTGGTCCAGATTCTGTGAAATCCGAACTGCTCCGAACATCGGGGATATAAGTCCACACGAGCCGCAGCTCGGGTGTTCCCGTCTGACTCAGATCTCATTGCAAGGCCGAACGTCATCCTCCTGACGTCTGATTCTCGCGAGAGTTCGGCTCAATGAATGAATAAACCTGTGTAAAAAAAATAAAATGACTTTTTTTTTCAATTTTTGTAAAAAAAATCCAAATCCAAAACCAATCACGGCAGGTTTGGCAAATCCAAATCCAAAGCCGGACAACGAATCAGAATCAAATCCAAATATGGCAAAAATGGTCGGCGCACATCCCTAGTCTTTACCAATATTTCTTCTCTTAAAACTATTAGAGATGCAGCCTTATACACTGTGGCCGTACTGAGCGTCCTTTTCGCTCCAAATGTGCATAATTTTTGCATAAATCAAACAACTGGAAGCGACAAAACTACTTTGCTGGATTACACTGAATAATTGATGAGCACCATTTGTACATCTGTGTGCGAATGAGTCTGAATCTGAATACAAAGTGCTACAATGCAATGCATTTCAACTAATTGGTGGGACCTTTACAAGGGTTAAAACAGGATGAAACAGTGGCCCTGATTCAGAGCCGGACACTCTGAAAGAGCGCTAGCTCTGAATCAGGGCGTTTTTTTTTTTTTGAGCGGCCTCCTGGCTGCTCGCATAGCTGTGGGTGACCACCCACAGCTATTGCGAGCGGCCAGGATGATGGTCACGATGGTCAAGACCATCGTGACCATCGGGCTTGCAACGAGACCCTTGTGGTAGGGTTTCGTGGCCGCAAGCCCCAGAGAGCTTCAGTCAGTGGGGTCGCCCACAAACGGCAGGCGTTTGCATGGGAACGTTCCGTTTGTGAAGCCACCCCCACGCCACGCCTCCAAAATGGTGCGAGCTGTCGATCAAAATCGACAGCCGCCCCCTTTTGGTTCGAGACCCAGAGTGACGGAGCGCCCGTCGCTAGCCGGGTCTCCGGCATGCGCATGCGCAGTGGCCTACCATCGACCCGTTCACGAGCGCATCTGTCTGAATCAGGCCCAGTGTTGCTTATTTAATCATCCCCAATATTTAATCCATATGACAGGGTACCATGGAAAATGTAGGGAATACATATATCATGTAATAAAGTATTTATTAACAATGTAAATGAATGCACACAAACATCAGCCATGCACAGTTGGCAAAAACTTAGAAAGGCAAGTCCCGTTACTTGTCTCCATAAGGTAACAAGTTCTGGAAGTCATCTGGAGTACATAAATGCTGTTTGTGAGTGCATTCATTTACATTGTTAATAAATAATGTATTAAACAGTACTACACTATGGCCCTCTTTCAGACCCGGACGCAAGTGGCCGTTCGTATGTTCGGCGTACGTACCGAAATATGTTAATTTAAGCGCTTGCTCGTAATTTCGAACGCAGCTAAACTTCCTCCCCAAAGTCTACCGACCCCTCCTCTAGCTAACGAGCGTGCCAAATAGCGAGCGTACATCCCCAATGTGGCTTGCAGGGAACGCACGCACAAGTACAAACCGGAAGTGGGCCTGTCAGATTCCGATTACCTGCTCGTTTATTCTGCCTACCTCCCTCAATCGTATCATGCCAATCAATATATCAATTAGCTTAATTGCTCGTCACAAGTTTTTATTTTTTTTATTTTGACATGCAATAAACTTTACTCTTGTCCGTGTTTGTGTTTACCCGCAGAATACATACGGCTTAAACATTCGCTTTTATTTGTCAAAATACATGTTTGAGGCAATTATCCATTTGTTTTCTGTGTTTTTACCCACGCATATTTTACTGGGTTCATTTCTTTATTTAAATTAGCTTACGCATGTCACTGCATCAAGCCTATCATAACTCTCAATAGATTTGTGGCCCTGTCGAAGACATGACTCATACACTAACCAATAGAATTGGTCCTGTTAATTACCCAAATACATTAGCCAATCAAATTTTTTTTCTGGTCTTTATTAAAATTGTTTTATTAAAAAGACACCATTGCCATCATGAGAGCCTCGGCATTCACCAGGCGCGAGCTCATGGTATTAACCGAGGTGATGGACAGGCAGATCACCAGCCAGCCTCCCCCCATCACCAATCGGTAAAAGCGTTCCGCATATGCGGAGGTACGTTGCCGCCTGCATTCCTTCGGCTCACGCCGCCAGATCGTCCAGCTGGAGCGCAGGTGGTCCGACCTGCAACGGCGGACGCCCCGCTTGCTGGCATGCTTTCGCATGCAGATCGCGGAAAGTAAGTTTTTTTGACTGTGGTTTTCATGTTTATCTTTGTGGCCCTAACTGCATATGCATGTTTTCATGTATGGCCTATTTATTATTTGTACTCATCTGCATGTGCATGTTTTCATGTATGGCCTGTTTATTCTTTGTACTCATATCTGCATGTGCATGTTTTCATTTTTTGGGGTTCAACAATTAGCGTTTAACAAGGTGATGTTCTAAACTAACCTCAATTTGTTTTCCATCATTTAGGGGCAGAGCGAAGACTACGGCGTCATCGCCGTCAAAGACGGCGCTCTCAGCCCCTCTCCCCAACCCCCAGCCAAACATCCTCTCCCCAAAATTCCCTAAATTCCCACTCCTCCCCAGCCTGCCCAGACCCTGTCGCACATCCCTCTGTGCTACTTCCCCTCCATCCCAATTCCCCCTCCCCTCCAACCACCCCTCTCGTGACTACCCCCTCGCCGGAATCCGTCATCACCCCTCCCACCTCGTTGGGGAATTTGGCCACCTCCAAGGAGGACGAGGGAGTTGGTTCTGGGCCAGCCGTCATTCTGAATGGTATGTTTCCATTTTATCCTTTTTTGTGGTTTAAAATGTTTTGATCTAATCCTGTGTCTGTGCCTTATCCTTTTTTTGGTTTGTCAAAAGTTTGGGTATATCTCTGTTTGTCTTTACCTTTTACTGCTGATTTCCCCATACACATATCCCACATGGCAAAACAGTCTTTTTTTTTTCTTGGGTGTCCATTTTTGTGGCCTTTGGTTTTTTTGGTTAAATGTGCTTTTGGTCACACTATTGTCATTTTTGGATAGCTCTGTTTTGCTTGTTTTTTCTGGGTGTTTCTTAAATTATGTATTAAGCCCCACACTTTTCTAACCCACAGAGGACCAGAGGCATTTGGCAGACCTAGCCGGGTGCGTCCAAGTGATGCGGGGCCACGTGATCGGCCTGCTGGTGGTCCTTGATCGTATGGCTGGGAACCTGCGTCCATAATTTTTTTTTTTATACCCAAATTATTTTTCATAATAAAAAAGTTAAATTTATAGTTCAGTCTCATTCCTTGTCTCCAAATCTTAGATTGTTTACACTTACATAAGTAGACTCTTGCAGCAAGTATTTGCAACTAATGTCACTAAGATTGTGTGTTGTAGATTTTTAGAAAACAGGCACATGAAACAGCTAACAGTAACAATCGGCTTGGGGCATTTTTTGGTTTTACATTTTTTCAATTAGTACATTTTACATGTTCCAATTTTGGGGCAACCTGCTTAGCCTGAGATTCCAAAGCATACTGATTCTACATAATACCTTTTGGTGTTGGTTTTGACCCAGAAAGCATATTTAAATTTTGAGCAAATTGCGACATTACAGGATTAACCCTTAAGCAATTTTAACGTGGGTGAACCTGGTTACACTTGCTTGCAATGTTCAAGAAAATTTGCAAAATTACAATCTCAAAAAATTTATTCAACACATAACTAAAAAACCAAAGTGTTGGTTCACAAACAATACACACAGTGATAACAAAATGTACAACCCATCAAACACCATATGAAAAAAGTAAAGAAAAATCAAGAACTGGTTGATGAATGAGCATGCCAACATGATTCCACAAATGTGGCGTTGCAATATTGGGTCCAGAATATATATCCAATGTGTCCCCATGAAGGTTTGTTTTGGGTAGCAGGAAGTAGTCATCGTTTCAGTCCCAAAGATTATGAAATCAAACAGAAGATGGGCAATAATAAACAAATTAATTAGATGGTCTCCCAAAATCCTTACCACATTGTGTCAAAGAACTTCTTTTGTGCCAATAATTACCTAAAATATCTGGCCACCACATCATCGCGTAAGGCCCCCCCAAATACTGACCTCTGACCAACATCGGGGGGGCCATCCTCAGGCAAGGCATCCTCTGGCTGCATTGGGACACCACTCCTTATAGCAATGTTGTGAAATATCCCACACAGGACCACAATTTTCGAAACCATATCCGGCAAATACATGAGCTCGCTACCAGAGCGGTGGAGGCATCTGAATCGCCCTTTTAAAAGGCCGATACAGCGCTCCACCACTTGCCTGGTGGCTGTAAGTGCGGAATTAAAATCACTTTGTGGCCCTGGTGTGGGAGCCAAATAAGGAGTGAGCAGCCAGGGCGTGCAAGGGTAGCCACTGTCTCCTGTGAAAAAGAAGTGACAACATCAGGATCACTGTGTATCAAGCTTAACATTGTTATGTACTAAAGGTCTCCACTTACCCAGAAGCCACGCATCACCAGCTTGTAGGTTGTTTAATTTTTGCCATATCCCTGATTGCCGGATGACGAATGAGTCATGTGCACTCCCGGGTAATTTTGCATTCAGGGACAGGATCTGGAGGGAGGCATCACATACCACCATTACATTCAGGGAGTGATAGTGTTTGCGGCTCCTAAAAATGGCCTCCAGCCGTGCTGGAGGCTGAAGTGGTATGTGAGTACCATCCACAACCCCTATGATGTGTGGGAAGCCAGCTATTTGGTAAAAATTGGCCTTGGCCACACTAAGGGCACCATTAGCCAAAGGCATTTGAATAAAATGATGGAGGTGCTTGAAAAGGGCCTCCATCACTGCCCTCAGGATCCTGGAAAAGGAGGATTGGGAGATTTACGCAACTATTCCCACCGTGGTTTGAAATGATCCTGAGGCACAGAAATGTAACACCGCCATAAATTGCGTAAGTGGTGGTATTTCTGTAGGACTGTCAATTTGCCGCTCAAGATGACTCTCTATTAATGAGAGAGTGTCTATGATGATTTGGGGCGGAAGACGGTAGCGTCTTAACACCTCATCATCGGGCATTCCAAAAAGGGTGACACGTGTTCGATATATCTGGGGCCTTGCACGCCTACGATGCCTACGCCTGGGACGAGATTGAGGTTGGTCGGCTTCCGGGAGCATGGCCACAACAATCCGACCAAGATCAACCTGAAATGGCAAGAATTGAATGTAATTTTTTTTGTCAATTTGTCACTCAAGATCACTCTCTATTAATGAGAGAGTGTCTATGATGATTTGGGGCAGAAGAGGGTAGCGTCTTAACACCTCATCATCGGGCATTCCAAAAAGGGTGACACGTGTTCGATATATCTGGGGCCTTGCATGCCTACGATGCCTATGCCTGGGACGAGATTGAGGTTGGTCAGCTTCCGGGAGCATGGCCACAACAATCTGACCAAGATCAACCTGAAATGGCAAGAATTGAATGTAATTTTTTTTGGCCCCCAAAAAATTGAAAAAATACTTATCTTTACATTACAATCCAATTATGTTTACATGCCGGGGTATTGTCATGATTTACCAAGCCTAAAATTGAAAAAAAAAAAACAATGCAAAAATTTAGGGTGGCCATTTAGGATTCTAAATTGGGTACAATACAAAACATAAAAGGGGATAAACACACATTTCGCCAAAGAGCAAAATGACAGTGCGCAGACTACCACAATTTGGGCCCCAAATTATAAAAAAATTGCTAACGGTAAATCTCAACCAATTTAACTACAGAAAATAACCAGCCAAAAATGCGCTAATTAGTTCGCAATTACAATAAAGAAAATAACCAGACAAAAATGCGCTAATTAGTTTGCAATTACAATACAGAAAATAACCAGACAAAAATGCGCTAATTAGTTCGCAATTACAATACAGAAAATAACCAGACAAAAATGCGCTAATTAGTTCAGACATTTAGGAATCACAAAACCAAAGGTAAAAACTGTAAGGTTAAACAAAGTTGCGTTAAAAAAAACATGAACATTTAATAAACAAGTGAAAAAACAAACTTACCAATAGAGGATATATGTCACCGGATAAAAAGGTCGTTGGGGCAGAGCCAAAAGAAACCTACCAAAGGAGAATTGTTAAAGAAATTAGAGAACAAAAGTTATCAAAAAGAAGGATACACAAAGTGAACAAAAGGAAGATGGCCAAAAACTTACCAAAAAAAGACAAGACAAATAAAAGAACCACACCAAAAACAGTGAACGGAAAGATAAACTCCAAAAAAACACACAGAAAAAAATGCCAAACACCGCCAAATACAATTCCCGCCAACAATCCACTCCGACCAACGTAACCTCCAACAACCAACACCCGCCACCTCGACTTGAGACGCCCAAAGCCATAAATAGTGTTTATTTTCCTGCTCAAATTAAGGAGGGATCATAGGAACGCACAATCAATGATGCGGAAGAAAAATAAGGACGCATGTATAAATACGTCACGACCCCAAAAAAACGTTCTGGTGTATTTCTTGTTTGGCTGAAAGAAATGGCTACAGACCGGGCAAACAATGGCCAAGAGGCGGCCGGTAAGTTTTTCAGGCATTTCCAAACAAGGATTATTTTGAAACATAATATATTGAAAGTTTGCAAGCTGAAATTTCTCAACGTTTAAAAAAATAGGTGAGGAGGATGACAAGGAAGAGGCTGCTGGGCCCAGTATTCTGGGTAAAGCAGGGGAAAAGAAAAGGCAGCCACAATTCACAAGAAAGGAGATGGAGGTTTTGGTTCAGAAGTGTGTGGACATCCTGCCACAGGCAGACAGGAATATGGGCGTAAGCCAGAAGTGGAAAATGTGGGAGGAGATAGCCAGTGCTGTCAATAGGGTGGGTGATTATGTCCGTCTAGCCCGGGATGTCAAACGGCGGTAAGTAAAAACTTGACCACCCTAAAACCAAAAAAAAAAAAAATGCAGGAATAATGGTTACTTTTTCACCCACAGATGGCAAGACTTCAAATATCGCCTGAAACAAAGAATGGCGGACAGGGCTAGGCATGCAAGGGGGACAGGTGGGGGTCCCACCCCTGTGTCATTGGAGTTGAATGATTTGGAAGAGCTGGCACAGGGGTGTGTGCAGGCTGTGGAGGTGTTTGGTGTGTCCAACATGGATACGGACATGCCAGACTTTGCGGCTCCTCATGTTGTCCCAGGTAAATGTTGTGATGTAACCAACTCTGAAATGTTGTTGTGACAATATGTAGATTGTAATGTTCCTCTTTTCTCTTTTTTCTCACAGAGACACAGGCGGATGAGTCTGCTCCAGAGGGGAGCCTTGGCCGCCGAATTTCTGCTGGCTCTGCAGGGGAGGAACCAGTACATCCGGCTGAGGACCCTGCAGAAACCAGTCCTGGGCAATCTCCCTCGCAGGCCAGTGGCACTCCTCACAGAACTCAATTTTAAATCGGATTCCCATACGGAGATTCTGCAGAGGATGGACGCCAGTCTGCTACGGGTGGCTGAGGCCCTGGAGCAAAATGCGGTGGCCAACGTGACTATTGGTCAGGCCCTGGCTGAAAATACCAGGGCCAACATCTGAATCGCCAATGCCCTGGAGCAGCTCGTTCGCCAGCACATGGTGGAGCCGACCTCCCTTCCTGCCGGAACATCTGTATCCTCCACCTCTGGCGCACAACAACAGCCATTCCTCCAAATGTGCCTAGCCCTGTGCCTAGTCCAGAGGCCACAACATCTGCCTCTTGAAAGGCCAGCCAGAGGACATCCCGGACCCGGTCTGGCGCCCACCCTACCCCAGCCAAACGGGGAAAGAAACGATGACAGCACTGGCTACTTTGCCCACACACCTTCTGTGCTTGCCCCATATTCCTTTCTGGCCAAAACTTCCCTCTCCTTTCTTGTGAATTGTTTTATTATTTTTATTCGATTGTGTGCCCAAAATATCATTTATTTTGAAAAAATGTGTCCAATATTAGTGGGTAACAAGGACCCAAAAAATGTACATGACAATGCACATGATTTGTGTAAAAATGTGTTTGGAAAATAAAAAATACAAATTGTTCACAACTGTATTCTGACATTATTTGACAATTTTTTAAAGTTAATTCTGGCACACAAGGTAAAAACGAATTCGGAGTTTGGGACTTCCAAAAAATCAAGGGTTAAAAAAAACTGTTACTTTAAAAAACACTTTGGAATAAATGAATTTAAAAAAACCAAAAAAAGGCAAAAGGTTACAATACACACAAAGATGAATACAATCTTGTTACAAAATGCAAAAATACTAACCAAATTGTAAAATCCATTACTACCAAAAAACGCTAATTGATTGTGTAATCCAGAAATTATCAGCCGACATTTTCAGCTGCGTACGGTTTTGTGCTATTACAAAGTGAGAAAAAAAAAAAAACAAGCTGGTTTTCAATCCAAAGTTGATTGTTTATCTGACAAGCCGTGATAAATCGATGAAGCATCGTGGAGGCCCGGGCAAAAGGACAAGGCTATCGCCATTGTGGTTGAGTAATCCAGACCCTAAGATGTGCGAGCAGTTTGAACGGAAAGAGGATCAGCCAGTGACGTATGAGTTGGTACGAACACATTGGATGTTCGCATGAGCTAATTTATGTACGCCCCAAAAACGCCTCGCCACGCCTGCGTTTTTCCATCTCCTCCCCCGTCACCGCCCAAAAATGGCCTGTTCTGTCAATCACATTTGACATATCACTTCCTGTTCGCAATTTGCCGAACGAGTGAAAAAAAGCTCGCAATATGCCGTATGCACATGCGCAGTGTTACACCGACGCATGCGCGGTTTCTCAACATCGGAACGCAACGAGCGTACTGCTGTTAACGAGCGGCTGTGAATGAGGGCCCATATGTATTCCCTACATTTTTCCATGGTACCCTGCAATATGTATTGATTATTGGGGAGGATAGAACCAGCAACCCTAAAGACGTGTGTGTTAAGGCAAACCAAAATACGGTCTTTCAGTAAGCATTATTCCTAAGGGAAAAAAAACTGCTGGCATTTTGGGTTTCTTTCGTCTGGATTTAAAAGGAACTATTATACCAATCTTCCAATTTCTCACTCACACCTGGGTTATCTTCTATATATAGTATAAAATAAAGACCCTGGTAGGCATCTGTCTATTTGTCAGGGCTAATCGCCGAGAACCGCTGGATGGATTTTGATACAGTTTTAACTATTTTATAGAACATTTGTCGAGGAACTTTTAGGTGTACATTTGTTGAGGAAGATTTAGGAAACATTAAGGCATAGGCAAACGCAGGGGGGATTTCCGTCAGCCTGGAAACCCCCCTCCCCAGCCCACACCATGACCACAATAGAAATAGTAATATAATAGAATTTTTCTAGTGCTGCATGTTCTTCTCAGTATGACAAATGAAATAATTAGCACCATGTCCAGGGCAGTGCTAGGTTCCTCTGCTGCTCCCCTAGACTCCCGGACTTGCTCTAATGCTCTGGAATGGTGCCCACATCTAAAATAAAACCATTCAGCTCAGACAGGATGGCCCTACTGCCACATATAATGGGTTACTGTGATCACTGGTCCTGTATATGCTGGGATTATGACACACAATACACTATGCATGACGCATATTAAAGCTAGTTAAGTGCTAATTCTGCACTCTTCATGGACTGGCCACACTCACTCTAAAATCAGGCATTTGGAGACCCCCCTCTCGAAATCCTGCTTTTGCCACTGTAAGGTATTACAAAAGAGAGCCGAGCAGTGACGATTTTAGTGTAGCAGGTCTATGAAAAATGGACGTCCCAGAGGCTTAAAAGATACATCACAATGATGGACTTTATTTTATACCATGTAGAGATTAATATATATTATCCGGTTTCTCCAGAGAAATGGATGTAAGCCCTGTTTACCGATACAAAATTTCAGTTTTTCCTTCTTTACCATTCCCATTTCATTTATGTAAAAACAATTCTTTAATTTCAAATGAGTCCAATTCCCGGTTAGAGTCTGCTTTGGAATGACAATAAATAAACCACACAGGACAGACACGTAACGTGGCTGGAGTTGACCTAAGTGGAGACTGTTTTTCTCATGGATAACTTTACGTGGCCTTTTTGCATGTCACTTCAAAACAAAATCTTTTCATGTTGATGTCAGAAGGAAAAACGACTGATGTTGTCTACAAGGCAATCTTATAAGACCTCGGTTAAAAAAAGACTATCAATTCAAAATTGCTCCCGTGTAAAACCGGAGTCCGTCGCTAGTTATTCTTTTAAGATTGTATTATGGTGCATACACAATTACACATGGTCAGATTTGTCAGATTTGTCAGATCTGTTAGATCTGTCAGATGAACGATTTGAACGATTTTAACAAAGATTTGAATGATTTGAATGATTGAACGATTTTTGACTGCATTAAAATGAATTGAATCGTTCTAGTCTGACTGCAAACACAACAGATGTCGGATATCGGTATCTGACCATCGGGAACACGCATCGTTCATCGTCCATCATTTAGGCATGTCAGATATCTCAGATTTTCCTTCAGATATGAACGATTGAACTATTTTTTAAATTGTTATCGTTCTGATCTGCAGGAAAAATTCTGACAGTGTGTATGCACCATAACACTATGTTGTATTATTCTCTTTAATATGCATGAATATGAAGTCATGTGTTTTCTTCATTTGTACTGTAGGTGTGTGAGTAGCTCATATTTGTTTTATTGAGCAAAACTCTACCCAATCATTTCCTATAAATTCCATATCATGGAAATGCAAACACATTAGAGCCAATTTTAGTCAGCGGCCATTTTAGTCACGGTACAGTATATATTTGGATTGTGGGAGAAAACCAGAGTACCAGGAGGAAAACTACAGAAACATTGGGTGAACATGCAAGGTATACACTGATGGAATCAAATTACAGCATGACCCCAACATAGTGAGGCATTACTGCCACTTTGACACCAAGTCGATTTTTTTAGGACACATTTGTTTGGCTGAACAAGCTACTTCATCTCTTAACTTGCACTCTCCAACTAGACTCATCTACCGTTCTCACACCTTAGATTGGCAGCCAACAGGGGTGCACATGGCGTAGATCAGGTCCACTGATTCTCTAATGAACATGAGGGCTCCGGTACCCTTTTCAGCCAATCCATAAATAATGATATAATAATATGTAGCTTCATTAAATCCTCTAGCACAAATAGGAATAGAAATATGAGTAACATAGGAATTATGTATACTTTGATAATAAAAAAGACTAGGGTTAATTAGGCTATTGTGATATATCTAAACCAGGGGCATATCTATAATGGGTGCAGGGTGTGCGGTGCCCCTCACCCCACACCCTGCACCCATATTATCTAATACTTACCTCTCCGAGGTCCCGCGTCAGGTGTCTCAGCCCTGCACAAAATGCTGGAAAATGGCCGCCGTGGACATTTTTCTGGTGTTTTGTACATGTGCAGTGAGGAAATTGCTGGGAAAATGGCGGCTACACCATTTCCCCAGAGACCTGCGCATGCGCAGTAGACTCTGCTACTACTGATGCTGCTGGCGGCGGTCAGATGCGTCAGTCTGCTGCCGGCCACCTGTGATAGAGATGTGGGGGCCCCAGAAGGGGAATGAACATGGGCCCCCTCCTCTCTTAAAACCCCCCTGGTCTAAACATATGTTCCTTTGGAATGTGTTACATTAAATTAAATTACATTTAAGCCATTTCTTGACTACATTTCACAATGCAGAGATTGCTTTGTAGATAGTTTTCTCTCATTCCACTATGTAAAATTTAGCATAATAAGGCTCTTTGTGACACATTTTTCCAAATATGGCTTTTAAAAAACAGTTTCATAGTTTGCCAAAGGCAGAAAAATTACAATGCAAATCTTAGCATGCACATAATTTCATGTGGTTATCATTTCATAAATTGCATTCAGGATGCAAGGGATATGATGGGATTTGTATGTTTGCCAAAACTGACTTTGATGAATGAGCTACCTAAATAATGGTTTTACATTTTTCTTTTGCCAATGTAAAATGACACAACATTTTGTATCCACCCAAAAATGCTCAGCATGACTGGATACAATTTTTTTAGTACAACTCATTTTTCCCAATGCTACAAACTGGCTACAACACTGAAAGCCATAAATTAGCGTAAACAGTGTAATAACTATAAGGCTTCTGCAGACTCCTTTCATTCTTAACTTTGGTAAATTTAACTCTGTGGTGGTTATTTTATGAAATCACTTAGACCAAATACATGTAAAATTGAGATAAAAAGATACTTTAGTAGTAAAGCATATTCCGGAACAGGTTGCACAATGTTAAAGTCACTATAAGTCATACAAGTTAAAAACAAAGGGCCTGATTCAGAGCCGCTTGCTGCTGGCGAGCGCTTGCTCTGAATCAGAGCGGGGTTATTTTTTTTCTCTTTGGGCCGCTCGCTAGGCTGTGGGTGACCACCCACAGCTTTTGTGAGCGGCCTGGAGCCCATCGCGATTATCACGACCATCGGGCTTGCGAGGAGACCCTGTGGTAGGGTCTCAGGTCTCGCAAGCCCGAGTGGACTCCCTGTTCTAATAGAGCAGGAAGTCCACTACTGACATCACTAGTGATGTCAGTAGAGCCACCCTCAAACGCCAGGCGTTCCTAAGGGAACGCCTGCGTTTGCCTAACTAGCCCCCTCCCCGCCTACAAAACGGGGCGAGCTGTCAATCAACATCGACAGCCACCCCATCTTTTAGAGAGACCCGTAGCAATGGAGCTGCCGACGCTGGACGGGTCTCGTGCATGCGCACGCCAGAGGCGGCGCATGCGCAGTGGGGGACCATCGACCCGCTTGCGAGCACTGTGACACAATCCTACAATTAATAATCACTAATGATAGTGTTGAAGCTGGAGAGTGCTCCTGTACATACAGTACTTCATATTGGTTCCTCCAGAGAGACTTTAATCCCTTACCAACATGGCTGCCGTCTGTATTCTGTGCATGCTCGACGCCACCTTCTTAATGTGTTATAGTGCCACAGTTGGAGACAGACGTCTTACATTTATGTCCTCAGAGACCCTGAATTACTGCCTATCCAGCCCTATTAAAGATGCTGATTCTGCTTGAATCCTGCACCACTCCCCAAATACAGTTACTGGCTGGTGACCTGTATGCTCCACTCTGCTCCATACAACAAGTCTGTGCATGAATAACAGTGAGTATGGCTGTACATTCACATTGCTACTAAATAAACAACCCCACTGGTTAAGTGTTGGGCTGTTAATAGTCTTAGAGCATACGCTGGTGTGTACATACACTCTGCTATACCCCCACCACCTATACACACATATTTTCAACAGATAGCAACTTGTACTTTCAAATGTCATGAGACAAGGATGCCCCTTGAGTTTACTCTTGTATTGGATCTTATAGCTACCAAGATTTGTGAATATTATAATATATTAGAAATAAAAAACTGACTTACAAACATTGCCGGATTAACGCCCTTTTAGTCCAGGGGTATGCGTTCAGCTTCCCGGTGGTCTGGATGCCAACGTTTACCTTACCTGCGCCAGAATATTGACACCAGTCAGACCGCCGGGATGCCAAAAGTAAGTAGCGGGGTGGGGGGGAGTGTTATGGGTTTAGAGTTAGGCACTAAGGGAAGGGTTAGGCACTAAGGGGGGAGGGTTAGGTTTAGGGCGCGGGGAGATGGAGGGTAGGATTAGGCACTAGGGCGGTGGTTAGGTGCAGGCACCAGAGAGGGAGGGTTAGGATAGGGAGAGGGGGAGGGTTAGCATACCAACCACCATTGTGTATCAATGCCTATTTCCATATAGATTGTAAGCTTGCGAGCAGGGCCTTCCTACCTATATATCTGTTTGTTAATACCCAGTTTTGTTCTGTTAATGTTCCAATTGTAAAGCGCAACGGAATATGCTGCGCTATATAAGAAACTGTTATAAATAAATGTTAACCCTGTTGGGATCCAGGCGTCGGGATTCTGACTGCCTGGATTCCTTCTGTCAGTATTACATACCGATTCCGGTCCTGGGGCTGGAAACTGTCAAGGACCAATTGTGAGAAGCAGTGAAGATGTGACCAATGCTACTGTATGGTCAGTGCCACATGGCTGTGTATACCCCATGCACAAAACCATTTTTTTCAGTATTTGCAAATGAAAATATTTTTTTAAATTCTTCCCAAAACACAAAATAGAATAACATACCCCTCATATTGGAATTTGTATGCGGTGGCGGAGCAATCTCTACAGGTATCAACAAGTCCTGGCAAACATTGTCTTACCCGGTCAAGCAGCAGTGCTGTTGGGTCCGCGGTCTGGCTTCTTGACACTCACTGGTCATCCTGCTTCCTTCTCCAGTGGCTCACCTTGACAAAGGGGCTACGGGCTCCGAAACGTTGGATTTATGCAGTGATGTTTACTGAATACACTTGTTTGGATTTTTCTACGACCTTGAGTGCCGCTGTTCTTTCTTTGCAACTCTGATAATTTGTTCACAGAGGGCACCGGGGCCAAGTGACACTATATACTGGAGTGCCGGACCGTTTTTGTTGTATATATATATATATATATATATATATATATATATATATATTAGGGGTGTGCATCGGCCACTTTTCGTGTTTTGTGTTTTGGTTTTGGATCTGGATCTTTCTTTGTGTTTTGGATCTGGATTGGTTTTGCCAAAACCACCCTTCGGTGTATTGGGTTCTGGGTTTTGTGTTTTTAATCTGTATTTTTTAAAAAAAAAAAGCATAAAAACAGCTAAAATCACAGATCTGTAGATGGGTGACTATGCTAATTGACACAAGTGGGCGGCACAAACATGTGGCCCATCTAAGAGTGACACTGCAGTTGCAGACAGGATGGCAGTTTGAAAAACTAAGCCGCAAACAGTACATAATGCAAAGAAAAAAAAAAGGTGCAAGATGGAATTGTCCTTGGGCCCTCCCACCCACCCTTATGTTGTATAAACAGGACATGCACACTTTAACAAACCAATCATTTCAGTGTCAAGGTCTGCCACACAACTGTGGCTGAAATGATTGGTTCATTTGGGCCCCCACAAAACAAGCTGGCAAATAATCTGTCCCTGCACAAACTGGCTCTACGGAGGCAAGATGTCGTACTCATCCTCCTCATTCACCGATTCCTCACCCTCTTCAGTGTTGTGTACATCCTCATCCTCACAGACTATTAATTCGTCCCCACTGGAATCCACCACCACAGGTCCCTCTGTACGTTCTGGAGGCTGGTCTCCATGGAAGAGTTGATAATTCATTTTTATGAACATCATCTTCTCCACATTTTGTGGAAGCAACCTCCTGCGCCTTTCACTGACAAGGTTCCCGGCTGCACTAAACCCTCTTTCGGAGTACAAACTGGGGGGGCAACTCAGGTAAAATAGAGCCAGTTTGTACAGGGGCCTCCAAATTGCCTCTTTTTCCAGCCAGTACAGGTACGGACTGTCTGACATGCCTACTTGGATGCTGTCACCAATGTAATCCTTTAACAGACAGATGCACGCTTGTCGCTGCTGCTTTGAGGATGCAGGTGTGGCTACAACCCACACAATTCACAAAGACAGAAAAAAAAAGAATTTTTTATTTTTTGTGGAGCGCACTTTGGGGGTTACACCACCCTTTAACAGACAGATGCACACTTGCCGCTGCTGCTTTGAGGATGCAGGTGCGGCTACAGCCCACACATTTCACAAAGACAGAAAAAAAAAGAAGAATTTTTTATTGTTTGTGGAGCGCACTTGAGGGTTACACTACCCTTTAACAGACAGACGCACGCTTGTTGCTGCTGCTTTGAGGATGCAGGTGTGGCTACATCCCACACAATTCACAAAGACAGAAAAAAAATGAAGAATTTTTTTATTGTTTGTGGAGCGCACTTTGAGGGTTACACCACCCTTTAACAGACAGATGCATGCTTGTTGCTGCTGCTTTGAAGATGCAGGTGCGGCTACAGCCCACACAATTCACAAAGACAGAAAAAAAAAGAATTTTTTATTGTTTGTGGAGCGCACTTTGAGGGTTACACTACCCATTAAGAGACAGACGCACGATTGTCGCTGCTGCTTTGAGGATGCAGGTGCGGCTACAGCCCACACAATTCACAAAGACAGAAAAAAAAGAATTTTTTTACTGTTTGTGGAGTGCACTTTGAGGGTTACACCACCCTTTAACAGACAGACGCACACTTGTTGCTGGTGCTTTGAGGATGCAGGTGCGGCTACAGCCCACACAATTCACAAAGACAGAAAAAAAAGAAGAATTTTTTATTTTTTGTGGAGCGTACTTTGGGGGTTACTCCACCCTTTAACAGACAGACGCACGCTTGTCGCTGCTGCTTTGAGGATGCAGGTGCGGCTACAGCCAACATATTTCACAAAGACAGAAAAAAAAAGAAGAATTTTTTATTTTGTTTAGAGTGCACTTTGGGGGTTACAGCACCCTTTAACGGACAAGCCAGCTGGCCCTTTACTTATGACACAGGCGCACGCAATCGCTGAATGGCAAAAGTGGGCAGAAATTTTTTGGGCCACCCAAAGCGTCTCCTGCACGCCGCTGTCGCTTTTCAGAAAATTCTGCACCACCAAGTTTATTGTGTGAGCAAAACATGGGACATGCTGGAATTTGCCCAGATGTAATGCCCACACAATATTGGTGGCGTTGTCAGATATCACAAATGCCCAGGAGAGTCTAAGTGGGGTAAGCCACTGGGCAATGATTTCCCTCAGTTTCTCTAAGAGGTTGTCGGTGGTGTGCCTCTTACTGAAACCAGTGATACACAGCGTAGCCTGCCTTGGAACGAGCTCGCATTTCTGAGATGTTGCTACTGGTGACGCTGCTGTTGTTGCTGTGTAAGGTGATACATTTACCCAGTTGGCTGTCACAGTCATATAGTCCTTAGTCTGCCCTGTTTCACTTGTCCACATGTCCGTGGTTAAGTGGACATTGGGTACAACCGCATTTTTCAGGACACTGAGGACACTTTTCTGACGTTTCTGTACAGTCTCGGTATCGCCTGCCTAGTGAAGTGGAATCTAGACGGGATTTGGAACCAGGGACACACTACCTCCATTAATTGTCTAAATCCCACTGCACTAATGGCAGATACTGGACACACGTCTAACACCAACAGAGCAGTCAATGCCTCAGTTATACGTTTTGCTTCGGATGACTGCTGTCGTACTTCATCCTCCTCGCTAAGGACTGTTGGAACAGCACTAGGAGGAAGTGGTTCTTGATCTTTCCCTATTTTATTTTTATTGGAGAAAGTTTGGTCCTCCATTTATGTTATAATGATATATACGTGCGGCTAAGGCGCACAGAAACACAGAAAATATTTTTTTATTTTTGTTGGAGACTAGTGCACTTTGTGGGTTACACCACCCTTTAAGAAATGAGCCATCCGGCCCTTTACTTATGGGACACAGGCGCACGCTTGGCACTCCTCCTTTGTTGCACGTGCAGCCACAGTGCACACAATTCACAAACACAGAAAATATTTTTTTATTTGGTTTGGAGTGCACTTTGGGGGTTACAGCACCCTTTAACGGTCAAGCCAGCCGGCCCTTTACTTATGACACAGGCGTACGCTTGGCGCTACTTTGTTGATGCACGTGCGGCTACTGCGCACACAATTCACAAACACTAAAATATATATTTTTTTCTTTTTTTTGGAGTGCATTTTGGGGGTTACAGCACCCTTTAATGGACAAGCCAGCCGGCCCTTTACTTATGGGACACAGGCGCATGCTAGACGCTGCTCCATTGTTGAAGCACGTGCAGCCACAGTGCACACAATTCACAAACATAGAAAATATTTTTTAATTTGGTTTGGAGTGCACTTTGGGGGTTACAGCACCCTTTAACAGTCAAGCCAGCCGGCCCTTTACTTATGACACAGGTGCACGCTTGGCGCTACTTTGTTGATGCACGTGCGGCTACTGTGCACACAATTCACAAACAGAAATAATATTTATTTTTTTAGCACTTGGGGGGAGCACCCCTGATGGACAGAGCACCCCCTGGACAACACTCCCTTTAGGACTAGGACACTGCACAGGACTTTGGAGTGGACACAGCCCTTATGGACAACTGACTGCACAACACAGTCCAGCCTGACCCTATGGACTTTGGAGGAGTGGACACAGCCCCTATGGACAACAGCAGCACAGCACAACACAGCCAGCCCCTATGGATTTTGGAGGAGTGGACACAGCCCCTATGGACAACAGCAGCACAGCGCAGCACAGCACAACACTACACTGCACTATACTACACTACACAGCCCAGCCAGCCCTAACTCCCACCCTCCCTCTTCACTGTCCACAGCCGAGTGAGAAAATGGCGTTGTCGCGGGTACCTTATATAGAATCCGAAACCCGCGAGACCTGGAAGGCGGGATGATGACGTTTTGCCTCGATTTCAGATCTGAGTGAGGCGGGAAAAGTCGAGCCTGACTCGGATCGGCCTCGGATCGTGGGGGCTCGGGGGGGTTCAGATTTCAGAAATCCGAACCCGCTCACCACTAATATATATATATATATATATATATGTATACACACATATGCATATATATATATACTTATACATACTTTGGGCTGATCAGGGTAGGAGTGCCCTTTTCTAGATGGGCACTTCCAAACACACAGCATTCAGGAAATAGCACACCAGGCAAGGGTTTCTTTGAAATTATCCAAATTTTTGTGCAGTAAAAGAAAATCATAAAACAAATCCTAACCCGTATAGACTCTAACTAAACACACAGGTTCCCTGTCTCATAAGTGATAGGACCTAATACCCCTACCACAAACATAGACATATGCACAGTACTCACAGTCCATAAATCACAATGGGGGAGATGTAAGAGCCACAGTAGCATTATCAGCGCACATTAGGTGCGCTGATACCGCTTCTACCCGATGTATGATAGGGGGTTTGGCGGTAAAAGCTAAAAGATAGCAGCGCCGATAGCCTGGGCCATGTATGAACGGTCAGATCGCCTGACCATTCAGCACACTGTGGCTGTCTCTATCGACAGCTACAGCCTGGCGCTGCCCTATCCCCACAGCATCTCATCGGTAGTGCTTCCTGCTTTGCCTTGATAAAGAGGCGAAGGAGGAAGTGATATAGAGGCACGTTAACTGCCGCTATAATACATCTACCCCCTTGTCTCTTAACAAGCCTGCTGCCTGTTTCCCCCAGCAGTGGGACACTGAATAAAAACCCTGACATACCTATATCAGTCTCTTACAGGTGCAAGTACTAATTAGTCTGTGTCAGACTAAAGACCTGAAATGGGCCTAATGGATGGCCCATCCTCACTCTCAATCCATAACCCCAGGAACCCTTAACTGGCTATTACTAAAGCATATATTAAGTCTACATCCTAGTATTAGGGATGATAGGGACCCATCTTATGGGGTTCACCTTGACGTGCTGGATTGACAAACAATTTTGGCCAAACTTGTACTGTACTAAGAACCTCACTTACACTCCATTTTAATTGTACATTTTATCAGGATTATTTTGACTATCATTGTTCTTCATACACAGAGTGTGCACCTGTGTTCTTTGTCCCCTGCATTGTACTACAAGTCTCAGCATGGTTGCACCTCTTATTATGTTAAAAATGAGGTTGTGCAGTCCAAGCCCCCTCCCCCTTAATTCCTCCTATATATAAAAACTAAAACTAGTAAAACTAAGTAGAGTAAGTGGTACCAGCACAAACTTAATACAATGACACATATTCACGTATCACATATCAGCTTTTAGCTGTAGCCAGATGTATGGAAGCTTGTATTATACTATTTAATACTTTATTTTTGCTTACAGCACATCACACAATTACAGATGCATATATATATATATATATATATATATATATATTTAAGCTGCCATAAAACTGTCAAGATGCATCACAGGGAATTCCTCAGTTGGAGGACTGAGAACTGGGGGGTCAGGGTGGCTAGGAAGCAACTGGAGAAGTGTTAGTACTAAGGTCCTACTAAATAGTCAATCCCATGTGTTGGCTAGACCTAACCAGAAGCACGGGGGTAAATTTACTAAAGTGAGAGTTTTTAGAAGTGAGTTTTAGAAGTGATGTTGCCCATAGTGTGAAACCCTACTGATACTGTGGTACACTTACATGGAGTACCTGAATATTGTCTCTCACCTCTTCACGGTGACTCTCCTTTGTTCCGGCTATGGCGTGGGTATGGCATCCATGACCAGCAGGGCCCCCGAATACTCAGGTGCTTAGCACAAAGTACCTGATTGAGGGAACACATGTGGACAACAGGTGCAGTGCAGTAAAGAAATGTTTGGCACCAGACCATCTCATGATGCAGTAACAGGAAAACTTTATTTATACTCCTCCATAACCTCCAGCACAGTAAGCATAATGGTTACAAGCTCTACTTCACCAACTTCCTCCAGCACAATACTTGCAGCAGATGGTAAATGCTATATTTTAAACTTAATGGTTACAGAAGATTAGTTACGTTCCACTCCAAACGAACACCTCCAGCACAGACTTACACATATGACACAGCAGTGAAATGGTAGCACATACCCGGTGTTGCTGGGCTCAGTAGTTCTACGCATGTCAGTCCAACAAATACTTCATACAGCATACAGGGGACTAAAGATTTGAAGTTCATCGCACTCATCTCTATCCTCACGAGAAACTGCTATCATGCGGCACATCCCATTACACAGGGACCCTCTCTCCTTCCATCACCCCCCCATACACATTGAGGCATACTGACATCCTGTATATCCCAGGTCTCTGCCTCTAGTATAAGTCCCACTATCCAGGGACCTTTCGTCTGACTTGCTGGCAACTTAATGCATACCGTTAACCCTTTCATTGCTGGGCTTCTCTACTTCAGCACATGGTTACACAGGATTCTTCCATAGGACTCCCCTCTAGCCACGCTGCCATCTTGCATTGACCCGTCCCTCACTATGGGGCACTTCTCCAGGGGCTATCAACCAGGGATCCAGCATTACACCTCACAGACACTCACCCTCTCATCACATGGGCTGTCTCTTCACAGGAGATCTCTCATCTTCCACTGTGGCATCAGGCAGCACTTCCCCTGAGATCCTCTGCAGTGACTTCCACACTCAACAGGCACTCCGCTTCCAGGGGCTACCTCTGCAGCACTCCGCAATCCTCTTCTCAGAAGGGGTTAAATACCACAGCTCCCTTGCAGGACTGTGGGGAGGGGTGACCCCCCCTTGTCTATACCCAGAGGCTTCTCTAAGTATCCTTAATTCCTAGGGGCTTCTCGCAGGGGGCCCGTACTGTATTACATGGGCATTCCCCTGTGCATATAAACTGTGGCTCATGGCAGCCTGCCATGCACCCTTCTCTAGGGCACCAGGGTACCATTGAACTTCCCTCCTACCGTCCTGCGGCCCCAGCCTAAGATGGCCACACTCATTCTCCTCCCTCAGGATGCTTTTTTGCACCTGCTGTGAGGCCATGCCCCCTTTTGGTCCTGTGAGGCCACGCCCCCTGTTGGTCCTATGAGGCCATGCCCCCTGTGCAGCCTGCTTCCTCCTGCCCGCCCGGTGATTGACAGATGATGTCATCGGGAGTCGGGGCTTAATCGTGGCAGTGCTGGGAGATGGGACTTAATAGCCTGGGCGGAGCTTAAGCCCGGCTCTGCCAGGTATTACATTAGCAACCTATCAGATTCTACGTAACATTTAACTTGCACCTTCTAGAAGATAATAGCTAGAATCTGATTGGTTGCTATGGGCAACATGACTTCTAAAACTAACTTCTAAAAATTCTCAATTTAGTAAATTTAACCCTCAGAATCTTCACCAGTGACCCCTGCTATTGGGATTTGGGTTTTGCCACACCGAGTGAGCAGGTCGCGGCCGTCTGGTTAGTTACCTGGAAGTGATGAGGACCGGGAGCTGATTCTATAAGTAAGGTGACTAGGAGACTGCATACACAGTGTAACAATATGGAATATATACACAGCACATGGCACTAGGAGTCAGTACACAGATGGTGTACTGAGTACACACAAAGGTGATCCAAATGCAGGATAGACACAGTAGAATGGCACTAGGGGGTAAATTTTCTAAAGTGAGAGTTTTTAGAAGTGAGTTTTAGAAGAGATGTTGCACATAGCAACCAACCAGATTCTCCTTAACATTTAACTAGCACCTTCTAGAAAATAGTAGCTAGAATCTGATTGGTTGCTATGGGCAACATCTCTTCTAAAACTCACTTCTAAAAACTCTCACTTTAGTAAATTTACCCCTAGGATGCTGTACTGAGTACATACGCTGGTGATACAGATGCAGAATAGACACTGGAGAATGGCACTGGGAGTCAGTATACAGATGCTGTACTGAGCACACAATTCACCTTTTTTGAAAAAAGGGAAAAAATATCATGTACGAAAATCACTACTATGGGATCAATGCCCAGTTGTGACGTTATAGATGTACAGAATCAATCTGACAATGCGTAAAAAGATTTATTAATCAAATGATAGCCTCATTAGCTTGATAATAATACACACAGCTCCACAAATGGGTAACAGAAGTGTATACACAGTCCCAAATCAACTCAGTACATACTGTAATTAGTCACCTTAACTTAAGCATATACAGTCAGGTGCATAAATATTGGGACATTGACAGAATTTTCATATTTTGGCCTCTATTCACCACCACAATGGCTTTGAAATGAAACAAACAAGATGTGCTTTAACTGCAGACTTTCAGATTTAATTGAGGGTAATTACATCCAAATCAGGTGAACGTTGTAGGAATTACAACAGTTTCTATATGTGCCTCCCACTTTTTAAGGGGCCAAAAGTAATGGGACTATCAACTCAAAAGCTATTTCATGGACAGGTGTGGGCTATTCCCTCATTATTTCATTATCAATTAAGCAGGTAAAAGGTCTAGAGTTGATTCTAGGTGTCACATTTGCATTTGGAATCAGTTGCTGTCGACTCTCAATATGAGATCCAAAGAGCTGTCACTATCAGTAAAGCAAGCCATCATTAGGCTGAAAAATCAAAACAAACCCATCAGAGAGATAGCAAAAACATTAGGTGTGGCCAAATCAACTGTTTGGAACATTCTTAAAAAGAAAGAACGCACCGGAGAGCTCAGCAACACCAATTGACCCGGAAGACAACGGAAAGCAACTGTGGTGGATGACAGAAGAATTATTTCTCTGGTGAAGAAAAACCCCTTCACAACAGTTGGCCAAATCAAGAACACTCTCCAGGAGTTAGGTGTATATGTGTCAAAGTCAACAATCAAGTGAAGACTTCACAAGAGTGAATATAGAGGGTTTACCAGATGTAAACCATTGGTGAGCCTCAAAAACAGGAAGACCAGATTAGAGTTTGCCAAACAACATCTAAAAAAGCTATTACAGTTCTGGAACAACATCCTATGGACAGATGAGACAAAGATCATCTTGCATCAGAGTGATGGGAAGAGAAGAGTATGGAGAGGAAAAGGAACTACTCAAGATCCAAAATATACCACCTCACCAGTGAAGCATGGTGGTGGTAGTGTCATGGCATGAGCATGTATGGTAGCCAATGGAACTGGTTCCCATGTATTTATTGATGGTATGACTGCTGACAAAAGTAGCAGAATGAATTCTTAAGTGTTTCGGGCAATATTATATGCTCATATTCAGTCAAATGCTTCAGAACTCATTGGACGGCGCTTCACAGTGCAGATGGACAATGACCCGAAGCATACTGCAAAAGAAACCAAAGAGTTTTTTAAGGCTAAAAAGTGGATAATTATGCAATGGCCAAGTCAATCCCCAGACCTGAATCCAGTTGAGCATGCATTTCACTTGATGAAGTCAAAACTGAAGGGAAAATGCCCCAAGAACAAGCAGGAACTGAAGACATTTGCAGTAGAGGCCTGGTAGAGCATCACCAGGGATGAAACCCAGCATCTGGTGATGTCTATGTGTTCCAGACTTCAGGCTGTAATTGCCTGCAAAGGATTTGCACCAAAGTATTAAAAAGTGAAAGTTAGATTTAGAATTGTTTAGTTTGTCCCATTACTTTTGGCCCCCTAAAAAGTGGGAGGCACTTATAGAAACCGTTGTAATTCCTACACCGTTCACCTGATTTGGATGTAATTACCCACAAATTAAATCTGAAAGCCTGCAGTTAAAGCACATCTTGTTTGTTTCATTTCAAAGCCATTGTGGTGGTGAATAGAGGCCAAAATATGAAAATTCTGTCAATGTCCCAATATTTATGAACCTGACTGTATATAGTGTGTTGCTGAACATTGTACAGAGACTGAGACAGCAGATACATACATGTGCCAGATAATAATGCATACGACTCCAAAGGTAGATAGCCGTAAGATATGCATAGTCGCAAGTCAGCTTATTGTATAATTAGAAACATTTATCTGCGATCTTTATAAATATACACATACAGTAGCTCTACACATAGATAGCAGTAGTCCATGCACAGTCCCGAGTCAACTAAATTCACAATTGATCACCTTAATGAAGCATCTATAAAGTAAGTTGCTGAATGTTATATGGAGACTGAAACAGCAAATACTGTCGAAGTTGGATAATTGGCTAAGACAGAATCAGTTTAAAATGAGATCTGCACGACGCCATCTTGCGAATGGTCACAAGACACCATCTTAGAAAATGAGATCTGCACGACGCCATTTTGCGAATGGCCACCCAGCACCATTTTAGAGAAACTCACTCTTAAGTACATACAGCGATGCTATTATTAGCATCATGCGATCGCATATTTCACCATATCTCATACACACATTAAATACACACAGTTGCGCTGTTAACATGACACACATTAGCAAATGCATAAAACCCTGCAGGCGAACGCTGTTTATTAGCTTAATGCGTACGCATCTTCCCTTAGTTACTTTATAACTAGCGTCTTTTACCAAACCCCTCATACTTACACACGGCACACTCACATAAAAGGTTCCATAGCTTCAAAGTGTAATATTCAAGGTTTATCCATTTCTTACTTATGTTGTGAAATAAAGACTATTTTGATTTCTAAGAGTTAGTACATGATAAGCAAACCGTGTTTGGCGTTGTACTGATCTACTCTGTCTCAACAGCTTTCCGGTATCATTGGTGAGAAGATCGCAACATGCATTCTCAACATATGGACTGAAGAGAGTTAAAACACTAAAATGTACTTTGTAATATTAGCAGCTTAGATTTGCATGCAGTGGGAAAAAGGAGACAAAAGGCTGTCAGAGGCTGATCTGTGTCCATTTGAATCAACCTGTTAAATGTACTGTAGCAGATGCACCCGCACTGGGAACCAATGGAACTATGCCAAACTTTTCTATTGTGTTGCTTATCCCTGTAAGGGTATAAATGTGCGTACCGACTCCAATCTGTAGTCTTCTTGCTGATGCTGATGATGGAGGTTTCTAGTTGATGCCGGTAACTGGTCCCAGTGCGCGTGCGTATGTATTACTGCACCTTGGGTCTGTATGATTTCTTTGCGCTAAATTGTCTTTAGATCACAGCATGTAACCTACTGTTTTTATGTTGAATAATAACCTTTGTGCGTTGGAAACACATTTCTCAAAGTCTGAAGGCATTTATTTACTGTATGACTGTGTACGCAAATAGCGTCAATCTTAGAAGGTATAGGCAGGATTTAGAAGGTATAGAAAGGATTTAGAAGGTATAGGCAGGAGCGTATAGAAGTTTAAATCCAGTTTAGTAAATACGTACATGTGCCAGATAATAATGCACGCGGCTCCATAGGTAGATAGCAGTGAAAAATGCACAATCATGAGTCAGCTATTTGTATAATTGTACACATTTAACCTGCTATCATATCAAATATTGCTGAACACAATGTGAAGGCTATAACAATAATTGAATGCATGTGCCGTATACTTGTGAGCGGTAAGAAAACTCAGGTATATATAATTCACAGATTAACATATACTATTTATTCAAACCTGTATATTAATTCCCGGGAGCTACTAAGTACAAACATATTCAAGGTGTCTGTGTATTATGCGTCCGGATAAAAGCTGCCGATATTGAGATTCACTCGGCACCCAGTATATCATGTGTAATGCCAAGTGCCCTAATTGTTATAGGGTATGCAGTCAGCCCGACTACAAAATGAGAGTAGATAGCCAGCCAATTATGTCCTTCGGTGTACACCTCTAAGGAAAATATAGGACAAACTCTCAGGTAGCAACATAATTGCACGTCTGCACCGGAAATTTGTAACAGTGTAGCAATCACGCTGCAAAATACTTAGCTTGTGCTTGTATAATACTGGTCACCCGGCTCATACGTTGCTGTTCAGTGTGTATTACTGTCCTGCATTGAAATAATTATGAAAATAATAATGATAACTAACAATAGTCCACAATGAAGAAAATTGCTGGTTCTACAAAATAAGCACTCTAAATTCCATAATATATGACAGTGTAATACATGCATACTGCATTTATAAATCCATGCTTTGTCAAGGCTCACTTCTAATATAAATGCATGCCTCTACTTTGGGAATTCCTGTATCCCATGGGACAGATACGATTAAAGTGTACAGTCACCATTGTTTTTTGTGTGTCTCACTAAGCTAATTAACCCTGTTCCAGCCTCGCCTCCCCTGCCCCCCTTCCCACACTTGTGTGATGCGCAGGGAGTCTCCCCGGTGGATGCTGTTTTATGCACCCTGCAAGCCAAATTTGGATGCTAGCCCCTTAGTGTTGCACTCTGGACGGTGGCACCACTTGACTACCCTTAGTTACGGCCCTAGTACAGATATGAAACTCTGTCAATAACCTCATATTGAGTATTCCAGCAGTGTTCTGATATTGAGCATGCAACAATGAACTATTAATTATATTAGAACTGTCTCGACTGACTGTGCTGGCATTGCACTTTTTCCTCATTGATTATACCAGCATTGTGTTCCAACTCGCTATATGCCATATTGATAATACCACTGTCATCATGTAGATTATACCATCATTGCAACACTGAAGTCATGGGTCATTTTGATTCCAACTAGGATCCTATATTTCTGTAGTTTTATGCATTGGCGTGTTTTTCCTCCATGCGGTCCCTCAATCTAAAAAATTATTTGGTTTCTGACAATAAATTAACCTGTGTGTGTATTTGGCAGGGAATGTAGATTGTAAGTTTCATTGGCTCAGGTTCTGAAATAAATGACTAATATTCTCTGTGAAGCAATGCATAACATGTGTGCGCTATAAAAATAACTGTTAATAAATAATTATTGTGCCTTTATGGTTGACAATGAGTGAGGTGTCAATGGGAGTACTAGAGGAAAAGGGATAATACATTTTGTTAAGAGACAACCAAGTTGACCTCCAGTCCAACAGTCTGGGTAAGGAGGAGATTCAGGGGCTTGCCTGTATGAAAACTCAACCATCTGAGGGGAGGTGCTCATATTTCCTTATAGCATAAGAACATAAGTATGTATTTTAGTTTCTCTACATATTTTTACAGTACATGCCTAAACTTCTACTTTTAAAAGTAATAAAACCCGAGCCCGAGTACAGTTGTTAATATTTTTTCTATAAACTGCGTTTCAAGTAATATGCTGCACAATATCAAACTTTCAAAGTATTTATTTTAAATTGCATATAACATTTATTAGTGTGAAATGTTTATACTATGTTTATATAATGCATGTTACATTTTTATATATAAAAGTAAAAATTAAGTACTCAAAGACATTTTAATGTGACTATTTTAAGAAAGAACTTCATCACATAATATTTTCACTCACACTATTCTAACCCTGGGTTGGCAAAACTGCAAGACATGAGCAGCAAGATGAGGTCAAGGTGACGTTAGACCAGATGTACAGTAAACTACAAGTAACTCATTGACTCAAGGGACTGCAAACTACACAATGATCCATAAGCTTCAAGAGTCTGGTCAATATTGATGTAGCTTAATTTTTGCAGCTAATTTTTTTCTTTTCAGTTTTTGTCATGATACTGATGAAAGCCTTGCTCAACGAGGAATATTGCTTCATAATGGACAATTTTAACAAGTCTCCTCAGCTGGCCGATATATAATTGACCCATCAGATGACATGTATAGGACACCATAGTTGAACAGAAAGAATATACCAATTGCTGTAAAGAAAAAAAAGGTGTGCATTTTCAAGTGGAAGGATAAAAAGGACTTCAGCATTTTGTCTACAGCCCACAACATACATGGACATGGATATTGAGATGGTCCATTCAACTTGTGGTTGACTAATCTTACAATGGATAGGGTAAATATTCAGATCAACATATGACAAACTACCCCAAATGCAGTAAATAGGGTAAGAAATTTTACTTAAAAGATTTTACCCACTATTCGGACCAAGCAATTTGGAAAGCGAAAAAAAACCCACCTACAATTTAAAATTAAGTTGGTGGAGTTACTGATTGACAAACACAATTTAGCTGAGCCCTCCGTGTCAAAACGGAGTCATCCAGGAACCAGGTTAAACCCCTTACGGCTAACAGAGAGGCGCTACTTGATATCCAATGAGAAAAAGAGACAATCCAACCAGAAAATGTGCTACTTGCTGCTGAAAGAGATCAGAAAGAAAAAAAAAATAATAATCAAACATACAGTCAGGTGCATAAATATTGGGACATTGACAGAATTTTCAGATTTTGGCCTCTATTCACCACCACAATGGCTTTGAAATGAAACAAACAAGATGTGCTTTAACTGCAGACTTTCAGATTTAATTTGAGGGTAATTACATCCAAATCAGGTGAACGGTGTAGGAATTACAACTGTTTCTATATGTGCCTCCCACTTTTTAAGGGGCCAAAAGTAATGGGACAAACTAAACAATCCAAAAATCTAACTTTGACATTTTAATACTTTGTTGCAAATCCTTTGTAGGCAATTACAGCCTGAAGTCTGGAATGCATAGACATCACCAGACGCTGGGTTTCATCCCTGGTGATGCTCTACCAGGCCTCTACTGCAAATGTCTTCAGTTCCTGCTTGTTCTTGGGGCATTTTCCCTTCAGTTTTGTCTTCATCAAGTGAAATGCATGCTCTATCGGATTCAGGTCTGGGGATTGACTTGGCCATTGCATAACATTCCAGGGGGGGAGGGAGTTAGGGTTAGGCGCTGGGCAGGGGGGTTAGGTTCAGGCAACACCTGGGGGGATTAGGATTAGGCACTTACTGGGAGGGTTAAGGTGCGGGGTAGGGAGGGTTAGTATCAAGGTACAGGAAAGTAGGGTTAGGGGGTAAATAGGACATGGGAACATTACTTACCATTCCCCTGTCGGGATTTGAACAATCGGGATGCCACTGTCAGTGTATTGACAGCCAGCATCCTGTCCATCAGTATTTTATACCGATTCCTACTGTATATAGTCGCAAAGTTGCATGCACTCACGTACAGTCCTCTTGCCTTTGGGTTGCATCCTATACTGCCAAAGTCCAAGATCTCTGGCTATTTATATACTGTAGAAACATTGGGCACTCACTATTTCTTGTAATAAAACACAAAGATGATTACTTATTAACGCCCAGTGCACTGTTTAGCTATCAGAGGAGGCAGAACAAATCACTATATAAGATGGCGGCCCCAGCCATTCACTTTACTGTTTCCTATACACAACAGTGTGTGCGTGAGTGTGTAAACAACAGTTTTCACACTTGTTTTGGCCTGTCAGACATAGCGTGGTGGGCAGGGGGGGAGTAGGCAGTGGGAAAGATGAGTTCCACCACCTCTCCAGGACCAGTTTAAGACCTGGTGACAGCCATGTGGGAGGTGATAGGTTTGAGTCCCAGGTATGAGAGTATTTTAAAATGTGTGTTTGATAAAAGAGGATGTGACTGTATGTGCTTAGGGAGGTGGCCAGATGGAAAGGGAGTTGGCCAGGGATATGCCTTTGATAAAAGAAGAAGAAGCTACAAGTGAGAATGATTATAAACAGAAAATTTACAGGCCTGAACAGCACCCCCTACCCTACGGTGCCCTGTGCCGTGGCACATGTCACACCAACCTGGTTAAGGCCCTGGTTGTGCCTGTTGGGCCTGTTCCATGTCCTCTCTCACTTAAGGCACCATTGCAGCTATTCTTTCCTGCATTTGAGAAACATGCTAAATAACATTTACATAAGGACTGGGTTGCCCATCCCATGTCTCTTTTGCAATATCCAGAAATCTCCTTGGGTGTCTCCCTAGGAGCAAATTGAAAGCTGAGAACTCAGTTGAAGATGGCGTAACATCTCTATTCTTTTCTGTTCTGTTAAACCTCTCCACTAAATTATCACTCTGAGGGTGATACACGGAGGTCCTTAGATGAATAACATTAAACTGGCGGCACAACTCTTTCATTATTCTTCACATAAAAGGGGCACCCTGAACATTTAGGTTTTTCTTAGGATTTCTCATCCGGTAATCCATTATCATTAAAATATACTGATGACCGCAGAGAGACTTTATTAGAAGCGCAGCCAATTCCATAGCTATTCTTTCAAACAGGACTTCAATAATGGGTAATGTGACAAGCGGAATTCTATAATGTGACCTGGGAGCATGGTACTGATACTCAGGGTAGAATGCACAGTAGTCCGATAGATCTTTATGGATGCCTAGCAAGAAAAAATGCTTCAAAATTATATCAGAGGTTTTTTATACCCCTAGATCCCCTGCATTTGTTTGACCATAAGCCAGGTCTAACACTGTTCTTCTATATGCCTTTCAATTGTTCCACAATATTTTCTCCTTTCTTGCACCCTTGGTACAACAAATCTTGACATACTGTGAGGGTATGACAAACTACTATGAGGGTCTACGGGGTTTCCATCAACCACTTTTATATTTCTTATAGCCTATACTAAAGTATGGTCTTTTGACTGTTCTGAGGCAAAGATAGTTTTTCTTATTTCAAGATCAGGCATCAGAAGGTACATCATTAGGTGCCCCTCTGTTGCTCCCCAATTATGCTTGATAAAGAGAATACTTCCACTGCCACTGTATCAGTAACATTATCAAACAGGTCTAGGTTATTTACTTCTGTAACATATTGGGCTTCTCATAGTTTCCAGTAGTAGGAAAAATCACTCCCCATTATAGCATCAAATATCAAATAAGGTACTATATGCACAGTAAGTAAAGTGGGACCCCACTGTGTTTCTATGTTCACTTCAGCAGTATCATGATGTAGAGTATCCCTATATATACAGGTTACACCAACAATTATTCCCTGACAGTTTGAGGGGTTGACCAAGTTGGTTTTTACAAGAGTAACATGGCTACCAGATCTAACAGAGCCTCTACCTGTTTGCCTTATTCATTAATTATACACATTTGTTTAACTGGCTGAGTCTGTTGGTTGGCAACGCAGATTAATTGAGCAAAGAAATATACTCTGTGATTTAAATAAGCAGTAAGTGGACAATTAGCTGCAACATGGCCCAAGCCCCCACATCTAAAACATCTGATCCTATTTTTATGAAGTCTTATATGAGACGGCAAACTTTCTGGCACAGCTGGACAATCCCCAGGTTCCAAACGTACAGTCTCTGCATGTTAAAATTTCAGTTTGAGTTTGTCATAGTCAAGGGCATCAGTAAGGCTTAAGTCAAAATATGCCTTTTGTGGTTCTCCTGACAAGAATGGTGCCAAAAGACCTACCCACTGATATTTAGGCTAAATATCTCTCTCATCTGTTCTTTCAAAATTTTTTAAATAGGTTTCAACATCATCACTGTTTGTCATCATTTGCAGTAAATGACTAGCCCATATGGAACTGGGGCTAGTTGTGCTGATAGATGCTGCACCACCTTTTTTATGCTTTGTGGCCATGGTGCTTGCCTGCAGAGTTCATCAATAACCAAATGCTGTTGCCACCGGTTTTCCTCAACAACCCATTTATGTTGCCTCCAGATCTCCACAACATCCAATTGTTGTTGCCTCCAGGCCTCCTTAATTACCAATTACTGCACCCTGGTGGCTTCTTGCTGATGTAGCCAGTAGCAAGACCTTAACTATGTATTCCATGCTCTCTCTTAGTGTAGGGAAAAGTATAATCTGGCTTTCGTAAGCATCTGATGATGACACCACTATGATGGTCACAATATTACAGTCTTCCCCCCAAAAACAAAATGGGTATCGGTCACTTTACATTTTTATGGCTGTAACTTAAGTTCCATGATTGCATTCTCCGCCATGTGTCACAAGATCAGTTCAAGGGGTACCATCTCCTGGAGTAAGTGGTAGCACTTCTCTTGCAGCTGCTAATAGCACACCTGTCCAGTGCCTTGGTATAAGTTTCTGCAACTGGTGTTTTATTTTGCAGCACAAAATAAACAAAACATAAAAATAAATCCTGCCCTGTCCAGGTCTAACTATACATAAGCCTCCATCTCTAAGGGTGAGAGGACCTAATGTCAAACTCAGCATTTAACTACAGCACTTACATAGAACTGTCTCTCAAGCAGGTCTGTAAGCCTGCTCCTAAGGTAGTGAGAGTCTGGCCAGAGAAACTTACACACCCTTTATCAGCCTATCACAGGTGGTCTCTACCTAGATTATTACCATACAGAAGTTAAGAACCTGGGACATATGTACATCCCGTCAACAACTTCCCCAGTGCTTTTGTCATTATATATTAGAGATGTGCGCTGACCGCCGTGTTTTGGAAAACCACCCTCAAGTGTTTTGGTTTTAGTTTTGGATTTAGTTTTTTATTTTTTAAATGATAAAATGCTTTTTAAAACAGCTAAAATAATGTCTTTTTTACCAATCCAAAACCTTGAAATTTGGATTTAAAATCCGAATTCCAAACTGCTGTAAGATCAGAACCACGACTCGGAATTATCTGGATCTCTTCAGTACATCTATAACATATATATATATATATATATTTATATTGGGTAATATATATATATATATATATATATATATACGACAGGCTTAATCCTCAGCACTCAACCATCTGGGGTGCCCTTGGCAAGTGAACACACCATCTACATAAATAATATCATACAAACTCGGCACTCACTTGGTTTTCAAACTGCAACTCCTTTAAATACAGGGAATGTTGGTTCCCTATATATTTGTTATATATAATTTGTTAAGCTGGCCACCACTTCACGGTCATTCCCATCTGGCCTGTCCCTACACTGATTCTCAGATAAATGATCTTGGTCTGTCACCTTTGGCTCAAGCTTGCATACATTTTAAACATGACTATGGGTCCTGGCTTAAAGAGATAGGACCACACCCAGGGATATCATTAATAAGCACCTGGACAAACGTTTTTCTTTTTCCAGGTGCTTATTAACTGATATCCCAGGGTGTGGTCCTGTCTCTTTAATCCAGGACCCATAGTCATGTTTAAAATGTATGCAAGCTTGAGCCAAGATCATTTATCTGGGAATCAGTGTAGGGACTGGCCAGATGGGAATGACCGTGAAGTGGTGGCCAGCTTAACAAATTATTGCAATATTTTTGAACCAACATTCCCTGTATTTAAAGGAGTTGCAGTTTGAAAACAAAGTGAGTGCCAAGTTTGTATGATATTATATATATATATATATATATATATAGACTGTATATATATATATATATATATATATATACACTGTATATGTGTATATAGATGCACCCAGGTTAATTTTTGTCGATCGTGGCACAAATGTGCCCACAAATCATGCTATGTGCCACACTATGCTATGGCAAGTCCCCATTTGTGGGTGTGTATCTCCATTTAATCCTATGGAGATGCACTTGCACTTCCCTGATCACAGGAGTGCATGTCCATGGGATTGAATGGAGATGCTATTGCACATCTCCGATCACGGAAGAGCATCTCGCACCATGCATTTCGCAATTCGCTTCGCTATGAGCAGCAATGAAGTTGGGCAGATCTGTATAAATAGGGGGGGCATGGTGTTTAAGGGGCTACACCTCAAAAGGTATAGAGATAGGAACCTTCAACTTGTTGCGCAGCCTCAGTAGGTGCCTTCAGCAGGTGTACTCACTGTGGCTTTACTCGGGTGCACAAAGATGGCTGGCTAGTGTGGGCAGTAGCACCGGTTGGACCCGGGGGAAAGAAGCAGCCATTAGCTGCAGCCGGGACCGGAGGGGGGGTAGAGTGTGTTAGCGGCAGCAATGAAGACGGCGGTGAGAGCTGCGGGACCAGGCAGCGGTGCAGGCGGCAGACAGATGCAGAATGCATGGATCTGGGAGATCTGTGATGCCTGCATCTGTGTGTGATAAAAATAAACACAGATGCACAGACGGTGTCCTTGTTTTATTTTAATATTTATTTTATAGGGGTACTATAGGTACCAGCGGGCCCTTAATCACCTGCTTGCTAGTACTTGTGGTTCTCCAAGTACCAGATTGTGGGGGAGGTCTGCTGGGACCTGTAGTCCAACTGCAAAAGTTAATATTTTAACTTTCATTTGCACCACACTACAATATCAACCCGGCACCAACCGACCACCAGGAGTGCCGGGGATCCCTGGCCTGAGCTGACTAGCTATTAGGGGTGATGCTTCGGGTTGTGGACCCTGTGATAGGGCTCCCCTGGATGTGGCATTACCCCCCCCAGCTAGAAAGGGTCTGGTTCTGGTTCTGGTTAATACAGGGAGACCCTACTCATTTTTTCCCCTGTACTTCCAAAACCAGGACCGGCTCAGAAGTCCAGTGGTGGTTGCACTGAATATAGGGGACACCCCATGTCATTTGTCCCCTGTATTTTGGCAACCAGGACTGGTTCTGAAAAACCCGGTGCTGGTTGTGCCTCATATGGGGGACCCCTACATTGTTTGTCCTCTGTATTTAGCACAACCAGTACTGGGTCTCCAGAGCCTGAGGCTGGTTGATCCTTGGGGGGTTGGGGGGAACGCATTTTTTTAAAAAAATATACTTTTAATAATTTTTTTAACACAGATGTATGGACGGATCTCACTGGTATGTCCATGCGTCTGTGTCTTATTGATTTTTTTTTTCAGATGCAAGCCACACATGGATCACACTGATCCATGTGTGCATCTCTGAATAATTTATTTTAAACAGATGCCTGCATCACGGATCTCACTGATTTGTGTATGCAGTCAGCTATCTTTAGATCTTGCACGATAGTTCCCAAGTCAAAATGTACTGTTTAAGCACCATATCTTGTCCTGGAGTGCCAAGGAATGTTCAAGAGAAATTGTTAATGATCTCGCATCGTGAGCACATCGATCCATGTTAAGAAGCAGTTCAGGGATGGGACTTCCAGCACCAGTGAGCCTTTATGTCCCCTGCTGCTGCTCCTGTGCACTGGCGCACTGTTGGCACCACCCCACATGCCTGCAGCCAGCCCGCTCAGCAGTCTCATCCCTCTACACTCCCGAAACACCTGTGTGCTGTCCCCTCCACCATCAGCGCTACTTTACCATTTTGTTGCACTTGTCCCCTGCAGGTGCCCTGGTTTGCTGCTCCCATCCCTGATGGTTAATAAATTATAAAAAAGCAATTCAATTCCATAGACAAAAAACCTTACAGTTCCACATGACACATTAAAGCTTAATATACTGTACATGATCTAAGAAGATTTCCACCCATCTGCATCACTTTGGCTCCCCTCCATCTGTGCTGCTTAATCTCTCCCCCCTCCACGCCTTTCTGTCTCCCCTATCCACACTGCTCTGTCTCTTCCTCATCCACCCCACTCTTATCCCATCTGTGCAGCTCTATCTTCTGCTCAGACCTCAGTTGCATAGACTACATGTGTATATTCCAATGAGCACACAATTCTGCGAATTAGCAGCTCCACCATTTTGTGAGTGACAGCAATCTCACACTGTGAGAGTGCTGAATCTGCAGTTAACCACAGGGGTTGATGGCAAACCAAGTTTTGTTAAATATATTTGCTTGTTAAGGGGTATATTTACTAAAGTGATTGTTTTTAGAAGTGGAAATGTTACCCATAGAAATCAATTAGATTCTAGCTATTATCTTCTAGAAGGTACTACTGTATTTAAATGTTAAAAGTACAGTAGTATATGATTGGTTGTTATAGGCAACATCTCCACATCTAAAAACTCTCACTTTAGTAAATATACCACTAAGGGGCCCATTCATCATTACTTAATTATTACAAAAGTAGGTGAAAATTAACATTTTCACCTGCAATTGTAAAAATTAAGTTTTTGGCCCATTCATCAAGATGGTAAAGCAGGAGTCTCCTGCTTACCTTCCTCTTGTGGAATGGCCCGCTTTCCCCATACTATAGTATGGGGACAGAATTCATGAAGCTCTGAAAATACTTTATTTTCTGAGCTTGAGTGCAGTAGCATTCGTCATCTTCAGATGGTGAATGCTCCCGCTTGTGGTTCACAACCCAATCCTTCCCTATGGGAAGGAGGTCCGGTTTGCGAAGAGGGATCCTTTCAGGACCCTCTTGTGTGCATGTGTAACCTGTAGGTCATGCATGCGCACTACCATCAATGCTCCGAAAAGGAGCAGTGAAGCCACTTGCGGGGACAGCTGATTTTGAATCAGCTGTCACTGCACCAGAGCAATGATGAATTGCTCTGTATTCCGCGGCATTAGAATGTTAATTATCGGAGTCCATTCGGCCCCCGATAATTAACATCATGAATAGGCCCTTAAGTGATTAAGAGAATATTAGGTAGTTCTAAGGATGCCCTGAGAAGGGCCGCACAATCTGGACCATTACAGGAAGACAGCATGCTGAAAATGCAATGCTCATTCTGCTGACTGCCTAAATCTTTCCTGTGAGAACTAGATCTAAAAAGAGACTGCACACATAAGTGGACAAACCAAATACATATGATGAGCGGCAAATAAAAACTAATATACAGTATGCCCTGGGCAAAATATAAATCAAGGCCCAACTATGACCCAGCTGTAGATAGAGATAATTTTTTTTAAATGTATAACAGTCTCACAAAGCACATCAGAATGAGAAGTACTCAACCCAATGTTCAAGTTTGAAAAATTCTGCTGTTAATACTTATTTTGTACCTGATAATGCACTGAAACACTTACAGTTGTTTAATATCCTATTGTCACAGTTTTTGACTCTTATGACATTTTGAGCAACAGTCTGTGAACACTGCCACTTTTATCCCCTGCTTAGCTTAGATGTTTAGTGCTTGGCTTCAGATAGCTAACACCATATATAGATGACATTAGCCATTGTAGTCTATAGTCTACATTACATTAACATATTTTTTTGTTCAGAGAGGATACCTATAAGAAAGTATTGATACATGACCCCATATATTATTTCATATTACAGCGATAGGGGTCAATAAGAATATTTTTATTTAGGTTAAAATCTAGGGAATTATAAATATGCTCCTAAGTTTTTTAATATTCATAACAAGTCCCATACTCTTAAACCTTTTGCAGTAATGGTCACACAAGTTCACTTCAATATGAAGCAAGTCCTTCTCCCGGATATTACTTTGATCTTAATAAGGCCATACTGGTACTACTGAGTTTAAATGGAGATATCTTGGTGTGTCTTACAGAATTGGACCTTGGATGCCTGTCTAGACATTCACATTATTATCAACAACTCACCAAGTTTAATATTTTGACACAAAACATAAATATATATAGAGTACAAACTTTCACAATTTATAAAGCCAAAGGCGAGAGTAATGAATATATTTGCAGTGGCAAAAGATACTTCAAAATGCCCCACTAAAAAACATTAACACAAAAAATACATGTCAGTCACAAAAACAATTTAATTCAATGATGACTACACAACAGATCCTATCAATGACATTCAATGTACAATTTAGTTGCGGGCAAAAAAGATCTAAACACTGAATTCCAATGAGAGTTGTAGTGTTGGCAACCAAAATAAGAACTGGAATGTGAGAGTACGCAGAAATGTTGTACATTCATTTAGCCCATGTTCTTATGATTATAAGATAATTAAATACATTTGCTGGATTGACATTCTTGTTACCGAGTTTCCAGTCTATTCCTAAGGGGGATGAATCTGCTAGAAAGCCAAATTTAAGAATTTAGTGTTGAAGACAGGAAAAGGATCAAAGGAAATTAAGTAGATAACATTATTAAACATTAAATAAAACATTTAATTGTTCCAAGGGTGTCAATTGCTGCATTTAATTTTTCTAAACACGTTTGAAGTTTGAACCCTTTGTCACTTTACTTATACACACATAAACAGGATCCAAAATAAATCACATTTTGTCATAAATGAATTACCCTTACACACGGTATGTAAACAAAATATGATGTTGAGCACATGCTTTGCAACTATTCTCTCTTCCAGTGGTCCTCATACCAGTCCTCATGAGAGCTTATCAGACTATGAATTCATATGAAAACAATCAAATGAAAATGTAATTCTGTCATATGCATAAGAGAGTAGGCTCAAGGGGTAGCTTACATGTACAAGATTTGCATATACATGCATGTGTCTTATGTTGTACCTATGGTAAACCGAGACTGAGAAACTTTAAGATGAAGGAAATGAAAGCCGAATTTCATAGTCACCTGTTCTATTGTTTCACAAGTTGTTTATGACGTGGTATAAACAGGCATTGCATTAGTCAATACTGTGGACCACACAATTAGAGAGTGACTAAGATTGAGAGTAAGAAAATTCAGGACAATAACACTTTCAAAGGATTGTTGCTTGTAGAGCTATTATGGAGGAGATGGGTTAAGTGAAATATTTTAATTATAATAGGATCTATGTTAAGTGAAACAGTGGGATAACTTACAGTTTTGATTTACTGCCATCCAAAGGGGCTCACTGCACAAAGGGTTATGTACCCCTCTGGAAAAACATCTCAATACCCAAAATGTGTAAATATATTACCTCAATGACATAGTACATACTAAAAAAAACTACCATACACATATTATGTAAAATTGCTACCTACCACAGCTTAATTTTAAGTCACATCTTTAATCTACAAAGTGCTGGTTAGTAAAGCATTATGGTGCATATATATCAATTATCGGGACTTACAATTTCTTATTGGTACTTATTGCAGCAACAAGAAATTAAGTAGCGCAGGCATGTATTATTAGTCACATGTAGGGACAGAGGCTCTGACCTTTTACTTCCAGGTTTGGGACCCAGCAGTAATACTGTGCATGCACGGTCCTCAGACTGAGCATGTGCAAGCAGCCATTGCTGGGGAAAAATCACGCAGTTCCCACTCCTAGAAAATTTTGAGATCTGTAGCCCATAGGCTACAATGGTCAACTCCATAAGATAGAGTTAGCTAGGGTACCTGAGCTTGGTAAATTCTTCATTTTAGCTTTGAAATAGAAAATGGGGACCACAGCAGATATTGGTTCTCCCTTGTACATACATCCATATGGTACTTAATATTTGCACATGGGATAACCCGCAAATATTTTTTGATAAATTTGCCCCAATATTATATTTGAGGCCATCTAATTCCCCCAAAAATACACTATTTGTTTTGGATGCAGTCTTCAACTGCATGCTCTTTGCATCCACTGAAATATAAAATTATATTAATAATAATCAATTACATTTGAAAGCTTCTAACCATGCACATACACATAGTACACTAATTGCAGGAGTCACGTGATTTTGTAGTGACTTTGAAATTGTTTTCTGCAGCATTTCCATAAATCAGTAAGCACTTTAAACTGCTATGAAAGTAATTTAGTTGGATAAGTGAACATATACACAGTGTAGTACCCTATACAGTATATATTTGCCTCATCTCCGGGAAACTCCCACATTTTGTGGAGTTCTCTGGTACTCCTGGGAGAGTAGATAGCCTCCCTGATTTCATCCACTTTCCTAGCGAAATTGGCTGTGTAGGAACTTGATGACTTGTGTTGTGCCTTCCCCTACTCCCCCCATGCTCCAAAAAGCCACCAATCATTGCACCACACCCCTCACTTCCCATCAGAACCTTCCTCTCCAGGGATCTCTAGATTTAAAGCATAGATTCCCAAACTCGGTCCTCAAGGCACACTGACAGTCCTGGTTTCAGTGATATCCATGATTGTGCACAGATGGTTAAATCAAAATTACTGAGGTACTAATTAAATCACTTGTGCTCAAGTATGGCTATCCCTAAAACCTGGGCTGTTAGTGTGCCTTGAGGACTGTGGTTGGAAGCCCCTGGGTTAGTGGCTTATTTATTAAGCAATTCTGCCCTTAAAATAATATGTAGCAACTGATGTTTCTGCATGTTTAAGGGCAGAAATAAGTATCCTTACAATGTAATAAGATGGTTAGCAGGGAATATCTGAGAGTTTGCTGCTTTCCAGCCACCAGTCCTTGCAGGAAGCATCCACATTCTTTTCTATGAGGATGGTATGTAACAAGATTCTTGAACCATAGCTTTCTAGATCTTGCATGCATTGGCTAACACCATCTTCAGATGACAGTACCTTCAATGCAGCTGCCCTGCTGGAGAGGCATCTTGCAATACCTCGTCAGTGGGCTGAAAGTGATCCCAATGCATATTTTTGTCTGCTTTGCATTGCGCCTGTCATAGGTGGGCACACCCTAATGTCCCCCCCACACACATCTGCAGCAGAGGCAGATTGGGATGCTGGGACGGTCCCATTGTTCTCTTTAGGTGCTTCCACCTTTTATTTACCCCCGCTCCACTACCGCTGGCCAGGCAGCTTACTGATGTAAACAAAAAAAAGGCTGATTATGGAGATGCTGTGCATGCTCAGCTGCAGCAGCTCCCACATAAGCCTTTTGTGGAGCCCATCAGTTATCACTGAAGGCTCCGTCTACAGCCCATACACGGCCCAGCCCCTCTCCAGCACCTGCCTTGCATGCACAGCACAGGACTCAAGAGCCAGCGCTGACCTTCTGCCAAGACCATACAATTTTGTATGTCTGACAAGTCCCGAGTGTGGGCCGATCCCTTTGGTGACTAACCCTCCCCTGTGCCTCCAAACCATGTCCAGCTGTATATATATACGGACTCCATAACAAAGTAATTACAAAGGAGGAGTTCCAGTTTTTAATGAAAACCAACCCCACAACCCGCATTTTTTACTTCTTACCCAAAATACATAAATCAATCGAAAAACCACCGGGTAGACCGATCATAGTTGGAATTGAGTCAATAACCTTTCATCTCTCAAAATACGTGGATATTTTCTTACAGAAGTATGTGAAAGAACTGGATTCATATTTGAAAGACACCACTAATGTGTTGCAATGTCTAGAGAATATTGAGTGGAGAGAAGAATATAATTGGGTCACCATCGATGTTCAGTCTTTATATACCTGTATTGAACACACAAAAGGCATTAATGCAACAAGAGATTTTTTAGACTTGGATCTGAGCCTGGAGCTCTCTCATACAGAGTTTTTATGTGATCTTATGTCTTTTATACTTAATCATAATTATTTTAAATTCTTAGACCAAGTTTTTAAACAGACTTGTGGAACAGCAATGGGGACTACATTTGCTCCTAGTTTTGCTAATCTCTTCATGGGACAATGGGAGAAAAGTTATGTCGATACTAATAATCCATATAAAGATAACATAATTTTTTATAAAAGATATACAGACGATATTCTTATCATTATTCATGGACAAGAAGACTCTTTTAACCAGTTTTTATCATTGGTATCAAATAACAACATGAATTTGAAGTTTACATCTAACTTCAACAAGAGAACCATTGAGTTTTTAGATTTGGTTTTGATTGGTGAGGAAAGAACTATTTCCACAAAAAATGTCATCAAGAATGTAGACACCAATAGGTATTTACACTACAAAAGTTGACATCTAAATAAATGGAAGGAAAACATACAATATTCCCAGTTTTACAGGATCAAACGTAACTGCAGCGATCAACAAATATGTAACGAACAACTGGAACAATGCGCTGACAGATTCAGGGAGAAGGAATACCCAGAATAGATCCTGAAGAAAGCACTGGAGAAAACTGAGACATTGGATAGAAATAATTTATTGAAATACAACAATAATAAGAATGAAAAGAAAGAAAGTGTTCCCTTTGTTACTACATTTAATGGTCAAGAAAAAAAGATTAAGGCATCCCTTAACAAGAACTGTAATGTCCTTTTAATGGATCCAGTCCTGAAAGAGATATTACCTTCCAAACCACAGATCACTTTTAGGAAAAGTAGAAATTTAATACACATTTTAGCACCAAGTCTTCTACGGAAAGAAAAGAAGGAAAGCATGGGTGGAACCCTGAGCTGCAAGGGGAGTTATAAATGTGGACGTTGCAGTATATGTAAATATTTGCACCCAAAAAGAAAAACATTCACAGACTCAGATGGAACAAAGGAATTTGCCATCAAAAGTTTTATGAATTGCAACTCCTCATCGGTTATTTATCTTTTGGAGTGCACCTGTGGAATCAAGTACGTTGGAAACACTAAAAGAATATTAAAACTGCGTATTCAAGAACATATCAGAAACATGAAGAATAAAATAGAAGGTCATGCAGTGTCCAAGCATTTCATAACCAAACACAATTCAAACCCGGAAGAATTAATGTTCAAAGCTATTGAACATGTGACTCTTGGAGAAAGAGGAGGTGATTTAGGGAATCTCCTAGTCAGTCAGGAGATGTACAGGATCTATGAACTCAACACCATGGCTCCAAAGGGTTTCAATGACAGTTACGAAATTGCACCATTCCTGTGAGGATACAACAAGATGATTGACAGAAGGGATATTACTACTATACCAACATGACAAGCCCGATTGTGGGCACCCTGGTGGGGTGATTCATGTTTTGGGCCTGACAAGTATCTGGGAGGGAGACCCCCAGAGAATATCAGGTGTAGTAATATAGTTATGGTAAACAGTGGACCTGAGAGTATCTACAGTCATACCAGTATGCGTGTGCCCAACCTCGTCTGATCTTGGAAGCTATACATGACTGGGTCCGGTCAGTACTTGGATGGGAGACCTTCTGGGAAGACCTGGTATTGTAGTTACTTGAGTCCAAAAAGGGCGAGTATATTACCCCTAATATAAATCATCGGAAGCTTCCATGTAAGCTATCGCAGAAGAAGCCAGTCTATGCTAGAAGTTAACATCTCCTTTGAATCAGAATAAACTTTGAAATTACTTCTGGAAGATGATTCTATAACCCAATCACCTACCTCATCTTTATACCTAAGTAATTTTCCTTTAAGTAATTTTTGAACCAATTTTTTGAACTGGCTTTGGAGGACTATATTGTAACCTAACTAACTATAATCTTTATAACATCAGTTGATGAGAATCAATACATTTATGGAATGAAAAAACTTTTTTCTGAATTATTTATACAATCTATTTTTATCATGATTTTTCTCTTTTACCTTCCATTTATCATCACATATATATATTTCTAATTTTTATTGTCTCCTTTTATTGTATTTTATTTTAATACACACACACTGTCATGGAGACCCTGTGCGCAATTTAAAAGGTCCATAATGTTGATATACAGGGTGTCCAATCTTGTTTGATTATTGATGTACTATACATTCATTATGCATTTTGTCTAATTATAGATATTTTGAACAATACATTGAGATGCAGCTCTACACACTGGCCATGAGCGGTATAATAAGGGCGGAAGCCAACCGCATGGAGCCACGCTGTAAGGGCAGAAGTCACTGGAGCTTGTGCTACCCGATTAGACGCCGGCCGAGTGCGTCATTCCGGGACGAAGCAGCCAGACTTGGTTGCCGGGACACACATGATGGAAGCACACGATGCATATGGAGAAGGCAGAAGCGCTCGTGCAATACCCGGAAGTGACGAATCGCTTACCACCACAGACGGAAGAATGTTATTAGAGGATTAGTAGATTTGCACCTTATTAGCTACATGTCCTTTTAATTAGTATTTCTACATAATCTATATGGGAGTTTGCCCTTTTGTAAACATAATCAACATATGCAGGGTTCACCCCTGACCCGGAAGTGATTAGTCCCTAATGATAGAAAGGGGGTATAAATAGATGAATTGCACACCTCAACCCCTATCCCCATGAAGAAGTCCATAAGACGAAATGCGTTGGGAACCACATCTCTTGTCCTAGGAAAAGTGTTTTTCCGTTGATTCATGACTCAGATAAGCTATTACTTTTTATGCAATTCACAATTTTATTCTATTTAATTGTAATGGCTATGTTTTAATCTCTTAATTGAGTATCCCTATTTTTATGGTATCCATTTATCCCTTGTTTTAATTCTCTGAAATAAATTGTATATCGTTTTTTAACTTTACTTATTGGTATATTTATTGTACTACCTCATGTGTCACAATATTTAGCACTATTGCACTTTAAAATCAGCACTTTACTTATCATATTGCACTCATTTGCATTATTTGCACTTTACTAGTGGATTTGTCGCTCATGGTCAATTCCCCCATTTGTTTTTATGTACTAGGTAGTATACCACCAATACTACTCAATATTGACAGGGAGCTGACACCCATCTATTAACCTATGGGCATTTCCGCATTTTATACCAAAGTTGGTATTGATCACTTGGTTTGATTATCTTGAACTGACGCCTAAATCCACAAAATAATCTATATATATATATATATATATATATATAAAAATATATATTTATATATATATATATATATATATATATATATATATATATATATATAAAAGGAATGGCAGTGGCACTCCCAGGACCTCTAATGCAAAGAATCACACCACACTGGGGTAGTTCAGTCCAACGTTTCAGTCAGAAGACATTTATCAAGAACACAACATGAAAACATGAAGTACATACCTTTATAGAACACATGTGATTGTGTAATGAGAAGCGTGTTCATCTCTCCGGGCGCCGAGTGACTGACGTCATCAGCATGCGACCTGCGAGAGGACGGAGCTGCCCTGACGTCAGGTGTGTGATGCTGATGTCCTGACGCTATCACCCGGGTAACCAGCAGAGAGGGGGGATGGTGAAGAAAGTGAAAGTACCTGCATAATGAATAAACATATGAAACCATGAATGATTATGTGCGTACAGTCATAGTATCAATAATGTAGTGAGTGCATCGTGTGAGCATTAATGAATGTGTGGAAGTGATGAGTAAAACATAACATGAGGTAAAACATGAACATACAACATATACATATAGAACACGCAAAAATACATAAATAATCATGCGCATTAACAAATATCAATGGACTGCCTGGGAAAAACTATAAGATCTAAGATAATGGTTGCAAACATGAAGATAAAGGCTGGGCATAAAAGAATGAGTAGGCTCACGTGTTTACAAGGTACAGAACAAATAAACGATGGGGCTTCTCACAATGAGATTATCCCGTACTGGGTGGCAATAACAACAGACCACATCAACAGAATAAAAGTTAACTTAATAATTAATGCACAAGTGATGCAGAAATCAAGAGATGGAATGAATAAAAGGATAACCTGTACATATACAAAGAAATTACTATAATCAAACCCTAAAGGAGGCAAAAAATCTCATCGATAGGCACCAATGATCCATTGTTCCATATATGTTGAAATTAATATATGAGCTAACCATCATAGCTCACTGTATTAGTACAAAAAATATATATATATATATATATATATATATAAGGCGGGTCAGTTAATCGATAACCTGTTGTCCAATCAGCTATAATAAGAGGAAGACTGGAATAAAGTCATGAAATTATCACGGATCAACTTGGGAGGAAGCAACATATGGCAACATAAGTAATCCAATAAATAAGGTTACAGCACCTGGTATTCCTAGGTGGTCCCCCTCCCTAGTACTAACCAGGCCAAATGCTGTATCGCTTCCAAGATCAGATGAGATTGGGCATTTTCAGCGTTAGTATGGTTGTAAACACTGGGTGTACTGGATGCCGTGTCACCAGACGTCCGTGTAGGCCCAAAGAGGATAGTGTAAAAGATAAAAGAATAGCCGATCGGATCAAGTCCGGTACCTGAATGGTGTCAACTCCACTACAAGGAGGACCATAAAACTGACCCAAAAGGAGTGTAAAAATCACTCCAACCTGTGAGAAACAGACTTCAAAAGAAACAAGCAAGAGACAAGTTCTCATTCAATCCACCGGGACATACTGTGTTCATGCGATGTATCCAGAAGGCTTCTAATTGTAGCAGTTGCTTGTCCCTGTCACCTCCTCTTCTAGACAGGGGAACGTGGTCGATAATCTTGTAAGATAAAGTTGCCAATGGATAACAAAAGTCACGAAAATGTCGTGCCACTGGTTGGTCAATTTCTTTGCCCTCCAATGCTTGTCGGATAGCCGTGCGATGTTGCGCCATCTGATACGAGCTGTACAGGAAGTTTTCCCTATATAAGCCAAACCACAGGGGCAGCGAATGATGTAAACGATGTACTTACTAGTACAAGTTAACACATGTTTAAGCGGTATACGTCTTCCCGAGTGGGGGTGTACCACGTCTGGGCCTGTTTCCATATATCGGAATGTGGTACATCCAATACATTTGTAACATCCTGCTTTTTTAGTTAAAAAATGGATTTCAGGATGCATGTGCTCTACAGAAACATCATTGTGAACCAACCAGTCTTTCAAGTTCTTGCCTCTTTGATATCCCAACATAATCCTTGAATCTTTAAGAGGTTTCAAATTAGGGTCAGTGTTAATGACTGGCCACAACCTTTTCATGTTTTTCATAACCGCCTTACTTGCTGTGTTAAATTTGCTGGTAAAGATCATGGTGGATTTGTTACTGTCAAGTTCTGTTTGAATCCTGTCAGGATTCTTCATTTTCTCAATGGCTTTATGTTTAGCCGCGATTAAATCACCCCATATATATATCCTCTGTTTAGAAATTTAAGCATCATTTTATTAATTTCTTTCTCTGCGTTGATATCATTGTTGGTGATCCTGTAAATCCTAAGAAACTGTGAGTATGGTAAAGATTTTTTTAAAGCGATTAGATGATGGCTCTGAGCATGGAGGACAGTGTTGCAATCCATTGGTTTGGTGTAAACGCTTGTATTAAAGTTTGTACCAGTCCAATTAATATTCACATCCAAATAATGTACTGTGTCAAAACTATATTCATGGGTGAATTTGATGTGATTATGCATGGTGTTGATCCTGGTCATGGCAGATACAAAGTCCTGTTCAGTGCCTGACCATACTACCAGGATATCATCGATATATCTGGTAAAGAAAAGCACATGTTTATTGAAATCAAAATTGTCAAAAAAGAGTGCTTTTTCCACTACAAACATGTAAATATTGGTGAAGGAAGGTGCTATGTGAGAACCCATTGCACACCCTTTTCTCTGTCGAAAAAAGGAGCTGTCAAACAAAAAGTAATTTCTTGTTAATGTCTTTTCAAGCAAATTAATATAAAAAGTGATCTTAGGGCCCGTGTACCCATCATGAGCCCGTAAAAATTGTTCCATGCTTTCCAAACCTTCCGTGTGTGGGATGCTCATGTAGAGGGATACAACATCTATAGTACACAACAATAAAGTCTCAGGCAAATTTTGAAGATGATGTAATTTCTCTAAAAGTGAATTTGTATCCTTGAGAAAAGTTGGTTCCTCCTTAATAAGAGGTTGTGCATAAAAGTCTAAATACTTAGAGATAGGACTATACAAAGAATTCCTAGCCGAAATGATCGGACGACCTGGAGGTTACAGAAGTGACTTATGTATGTTGGGTAGTGTATAAATCAATGGTACTGTTGGTTTACTGGTTATTAGATGCAAAGCTGAATCCTGATCGATCCATTTATTGAAAACTGCTTCTTGTAAGATGTCTTCTAGCTCCTGTCACTTCTGTCACCTCCAGGTCGTCCGATTATTTCGGCTAGGAATTCTTTATATAGTCTATCCCTCTACACGAGCATCCCACACACGGAAGGTTTGGAAAGCATGGAACAATTTTTACGGGCTCATGATGGGTACACGGGCCCTAAGATCACTTTTTATATTAATTTGCTTGAAAAGACATTAACGAGAAATTACTTTTTGTTTGACAGCTCCTTTTTTTGACAGAGAAAAGGGTGTGCAATGGGTTCTCACGTAGCACCTTCCTTGGCCAATATTTACATGTTCGCAGTGGAAAAAGCACTCTTTTTCGACAATTTTGATTTCAATAAACATGTGCTTTTCTTTACCAGATATATCGATGATATCCTGGTAGTATGGTCAGGCACTGAACAGGACTTTGTATCTGCCATGACCAGGATCAACACCATGCATAATCACATCAAATTCACCCATGAATATAGTTTTGACACAGTACATTATTTGGATGTGAATATTAATTGGACTGGTACAAACTTTAATACAAGCGTTTACACCAAACCAACGGATTGCAACACTGTCCTCCATGCTCAGAGCCATCATCCAATTGCTTTAAAAAAATCTTTACCATACTCACAGTTTCTTAGGATTTACAGGATCACCAACAATGATATCAATGCAGAGACAGAAATCAATAAAATGATGCTTAAATTTCTAAACAGAGGATATATATGGGGAGATTTAGTCGCGGCTAAACATAAAGCCATTGAGAAAATGAAGAATCCTGGTAGGATTCAAACAGAACTTGACAGTAACAAATCCACCATGAATTTTACCAGCAAATTTAACACAGCAAGTAAGGCGGTTATGAAAAACATGAAAAGATTGTGGCCAATCATTAACATTGACCCTAATTTGAAACCTCTAAAAGATTCAAGGATTATGTTGGGACATCAAAGAGGCAAGAACTTGAAAGACTGGTTGGTTCACAATGATGTTTCTGTAGAGCACATGCATCCTGAAATCCATTTTTTAACTAAAAAAGCAGGATGTTACAAATGTATTGGATGTACCACATGCCGATATATGGAAACAGGCCCAGACGTGGTACACCCCCACTCGGGAAGACGTATACCGCTTAAACATGTGTTAACTTGTACTAGTAAGTACATTGTTTACATCATTCACTGCCCCTGTGGTTTGGCTTATATAGGGAAAACTTCCTGTACAGCTCGTATCAGAATGGCGCAACATCGCACGGCTATCTGACAAGCATTGGAGGGCAAAGAAATTGACCAACCAGTGGCATGACATTTTCGTGACTATCGTCATCCATTGGCAACTTTATCTTACAAGATTATCGACCACATTCCCCTGTCTAGAAGAGGAGGTGACAGGGACAAGCAACTGCTACAATTAGAAGCCTTCTGGATACATCGCATGAACACAGTATATCCCGGTGGATTGAATGAGAACTTGTCTCTTGCTTGTTTCTTTTGAAGTCTGTTTCTCACAGGTTGGAGTGATTTTTACACTCCTTTTGGGTCAGTTTTATGGTCCTCCTTGTAGTGGAGTTGACACCATTCAGGTACCGGACTTGATCCGATCGGCTATTCTTTTATCTTTTACACTATCCTCTTTGGGCCTACACGGACGTCTGGTGACACGGCATCCAGTACACCCAGTGTTTACAACCATACTAATGCTGAAAATGCCCAATCTCGTCTGATCTTGGAAGCGATACAGCATTTGGCCTGGTTAGTACTAGGGAGGGGGACCACCTAGGAATACCATAGGAATACTTATTTATTGGATTACTTATGTTGCCATATGTTGCTTCCTCCCAAGTTGATCCGTGATAATTTCATGACTTTATTCCAGTCTTCCTCTTATTATAGCCGATTGGACAACAGGTTATCGATTAACTGACCCACCTTATATATATATATATATTTTTTTATTGTACTAATACAGTGAGCTATGATGGTTAGCTCATATATTCATTTCAACATATATGAAACAATGGATTATTGGTGCCGATCAATGAGATTTTTTGCCTCCTTTAGGGTTTGATTATAATAATTTCTTTGTATATGTACAGGTTGTCCTTTTATTCATTCCATCTCTTGATTTCTGCATCACTTGTGCATTAATTATTATGTTACCTTTTATTCTGTTGATGTGGTCTGTTGTTATTGCCACCCAGTACAGGATAATCTCATTGTGAGAAGCCCCATCGTTTATTTGTTCTGTACCTTGTAAACACATGAGCCTACTCATTCTTTTATGCCCAGCCTTTATCTTCATGTTTGCAACCATTATCTTAGATCATATAGTTTTTCCCAGGCAGTCCATTGATATTTGTTAATGCGCATGATTATTTATGTATTTTTGCGTGTTCTATATGTATATGTTGTATATTCATGTTTTACTCATCACTTCCACACATTCATTAATGTTCACACGATGCATTCACTACATTATTGATACTATGACTGTACGCACATAATCATTCATGGTTACATATGATTATTCATTATGCAGGTACTTTCACTTTCTTCACCATCTCCCCTCTCTGCTGGTTACCCGGGTGATAGTGTCAGGACATCAGCATCATACACCTGACGTCAGGGCAGCTCCGTCCTCTCGCGGGTCGCATGCTGATGACGTCAGTCACTCGGTGCCCGGAGAGATGAACACGCTTCTCATTACACAATCACATGTGTTCTATTAAGGTATGTACTTCATGTTTTCACGTTGTGTTCTTGATAAAAGTCTTCTGACTGAAACGTTGGACTGAACTACCCCAGTGTGGTGTGATTCTTTGCATTAGAGGTCCTGGGAGTGCCGCTGCCATTCCTTTTCTATTTAAGTTGTCACAAACTACAGAGGGCACCCGTGCAAGTATGTTGGTTGATGTGGAGTGCTAGCTCTTGTATTTGTTCATTATATATATATATATATATATATATATACATTAGGGGTGTGCGGGTTCGGATTTCTGAAATCCGAACCCCCCCGAGCCCCCCCGATCCGAGGCTGATCCGAGTCAGGCTCGACTTTTCCCGCCTGACTCGGATCTGAAATCGAGGCAAAACGTCATCATCCCGCCTTCCGAGTCTCGCGGGTTTTGGATCCTATATAAGGTACCCGCGTCGGCGCCATTTTCTCACTCGGCTGTGGACAGTGAAGAGGGAGGGTGGGAGTTAGGGCTGGCTGGGCTGTGTAGTGTAGTGTAGTGTAGTGCAGAGTAGTGTTGTGCTGTGCTGTGCTGCTGTTGACCACTACTTCAAAGTCCATAGGGGCTGGCTGTGTTGTGCTGTGCTGCTGTTGTTAATAGGGGCTGTGTCCACTACTTCAAAGTCCATAGGGGCTGGCAGGACTGTGTTGTGCAGTCAGTTCTCCATAGGGGTTGTGTCCACTCCAAAGTCCTGTGCAGTGTCCCAGTCCTAAAGGGGTGCTGTAGTGTTGTCCAGGGGGTGCTCTGTCCATCAGGGGTGCTCCCCCCAAGTGCTAAAAAAATAATATTTTTTGTGTGTTTGTGAATTGTGTGCGCAGTAGCCGCACGTGCATCAACAAAGTAGTACCAAGCGTGCGCCTGTGTCATAAGTAAAGGGCCGGCTGGCTTGACCGTTAAAGGGTGCTGTAACCCCCAAAGTACACTCCAAACCAAAAAAATATATATTTTCTGTGTTTGTGAATTGTGTGCGCAGTAGCTGCACGTGCATCAACAAAGTAGTGCCAAGCGTGCGCCTGTGTCATAAGTAAAGGGCCGGCTGGCTTGACCATTAAAGGGTGCTGTAACCCCCAAAGTACACTCCAAACCAAATAACAAAATATTTTTTCTGTGTTTGTGAATTGTGTGCGCAGTAGCCGCATGTGCATCAACAAAGTAGTGCCAAGCATGCGCCTGTGTCATCAGTAAAGGGCCAGCTGGCTTGACCATTAAAGGGTGCTGTAACCCCCAAAGTACACTCCTGTCCAAACCAAAAAAAAAATTATTTTCTGTGTTTGTGAATTGTGTGCGCAATAGCCGCACGTGCATCAACAAAGTAGTGCCAAGCGTGCGCCTGTGTCATAAGTAAAGGGCCGGCTGGCTTGACCGTTAAAGGGTGCTGTAACCCCCAAAGTACATTCCAGTCCAAACCAAAAAAAAATATATTTTCTGTGTTTGTGTATTGTTTGCGCAATAGCCGCACGTGCATCAACAAAGTAGTGCCAAGCGTGCGCCTGTGTCATAAGTAAAGGGCTTGTTGGCTAGACCATTAAAGGGTGCTGTAACCCCCAATGTACACTCCAGTCCAAACCAAAAAAAAAAATATTTTCTGTGTTTGTGAATTGTGTGCGCAGTAGCCGCACGTGCATCAACAAAGTAGTGCCAAGCGTGCGCCTGTGTCATAAGTAAAGGGCCGGCTGGCTTGACCGTTAAAGGGTGCTGTAACCCCCAAAGTACACTCCTGTCCAAACCAAACCAAAAAAAATATTTTCTGTGTTTGTGAATTGTTTGCGCAATAGCCGCACGTGGATCAACAAAGTAGTGCCAAGCGTGCGCCTGTGTCATAAGTAAAGGGCCGGATGGCTTGACCGTTAAAGGGTGCTGTTACTCCCAAAGTACACTCCAGTCCAAACCAAAAAAAAAAATATTTTCTGTGTTTGTGAATTGTGTGCGCAGTAGCCGCACGTGCATCAACAAAGTAGTGCCAAGCGTGCGCCTGTGTCATAAGTAAAGAGCCGGCTGGCTTGACCGTTAAAGGGTGCTGTAACCCCCAAAGTACACTCCAGTCCAAACCAAAATAAAAATTATTTTCTGTGTTTGTGAATTGTGTGCGCAGTAGCCGCACGTGCATCAACAAAGTAGTGCCAAGCGTGCGCCTGTGTCATAAGTAAAGGGCCGGCTGGCTTGACCGTTAAAGGGTGCTGTAACCCCCAAAGTACACTCCAGTCCAAACCAAAAAAAAAATAATTTTCTGTGTTTGTGAATTGTGTGCGCAGTAGCCGCACGTGCATCAACAAATGAGCAGCGCCAAGCGTGCGCCTGTGTCCCATAAGTAAAGAGCCGGCTGGCTCATTTCTTAAAGGCTGGTGTAACCCACAAAGTGCACTACTCTCCAGCAAAAATAAAAAAATAGTGCACTACTCTCCAGCAAAAATAAAAAAATATTTTCTGTGTTTAGCCGCACGTATATATCAAATCGATATAACATAAATGGAGGACCAAACTTTCTCCGATAAAAATAAAATAGAGAAAGATCAAGAACCACTTCCTCCTAGTGCTGAAGCTGCTGCCACTAGTCATGACATAGACGATAACATGCCATCAACGTCGTCTGCCAAGGCCGATGCCCAATGTCATAATAGAGGGCACATACAATCCCAAATGACAAAGTTCAGGAAAATGACCTTGAAAAAAACATTTAAATCAGCTGAAGAGAAACGTAAACTTGCCAATATGCCATTTACGACACGGAGTGGCAAGGAACGGCTAAGGTCGATCCCTAGTATGTTCATGACTAGTGGTTCAGCTTCACATGACGATGGAAGCCCTCCTCCCACTAAAAAAATCAATAGAGTTAAGCTGGCAAAAGCACAGCGAAGAACTGTGCTTTCTAAGAAGATATCACAAATCCCCAAGGAGAGTCCAAGTGTGGTGGTGGTTGCGATGCCTGACCTTCCCAGCACTGGACGGGAAGAGGTGGCTCTTTCCACCATTTGCACGCCCCCTGCAAGTGCTGAAAGGAGCACCCACAGTCCACTTGCTGATATGCAAATTGACGATGTCACTGTTGAAGTACAACAGGATGAGGATACTAGTGTAGCTGGCGCTGAGGAGGAAGTTGGCGAGGAGGATTCTGATGGTGATGTGGTTTGTTTAAATCAGGCTCCGGGGGAGACAGTTGTTGTCCGTGGGATGAAAAAGCCCATCACGGTCATGCCTGGGCAGAAGACCAAACAATCCACTTCTTTGGTCAGGCAATATTTCTATCCAAATCCGGACAACAACTGTCTTGCCATATGTACCTTATGTAAAGGTGGAATAAGTAGGGGTAGGGACGTTAACCACCTAGGAACATCCTCCCTTATACGGCACCTGCAGCGCATTCATAATAAGTTACTGTCAAGTTCAGAAACTTTGGCTAAGACCGTAAGCAGTCCAGGGACACCTAAATCCCGTTGTCCTGTTGTATCCAAGCGCCTGCAAACCACACCGTCAACTCCCTCCTCGTCAATTTCCTCCTTAGTCAGGATCGGAAGTAGTCCTGCAGGCCATGTCACTGGCATGACTGACTCTCCTATCCGGGATTCCTCCGGAGGATCCTGCATTGCTACGCCTCCTGCTGCCGCTGCTGCTGTTGCTGCTGCTGGGAGTCGTTCATCATCCCAGAGAGGAAGTAGGAACACCACTACTTTTACTAAACAATTGACCTTCCAACAGTCCTTAGCGAGGAGGATGAAGTACGACAGCAGTCATCCTGAAGCAAAACGTATAACTAAGGCCTTGACTGCTATGTTGGTGTTAGACGTGCGTCCGGTATCCACCATTAGTGCAGTGGGATTTAGACAATTGATGGAGGTAGTGTGTCCCCGGTTCCAAATCTCGTCTAGATTCCACTTCACTAGGCAGGTGATACCGAGACTGTACAGAAACGTCAGAAAAAGTGTCCTCAGTGTCCTGAAAAATGCTGTTGTACCCAATCTCCACTTAACCACGGACATGTGGACAAGTGGAACAGGGCAGACTAAGGACTATATGACTGTGACAGCCCACTGGGTAGATGTATCACCTTACACAGCAACAGCAGCAGCGTCACCAGTCGCAGCATCTCAGAAACGCCAGCTCGTTCCAAGGCAGGCTACGCTGTGTATCACCGGTTTCAGTAAGAGGCACACCGCCGACAAACTCTTAGAGAAACTGAGGGAAATCATCGCCCAGTGGCTTACCCCACTTAGACTCTCCTGGGGATTTGTGATATCTGACAATGCCACCAATATTGTGCGGGCATTACATCTGGGCAAATTCCAGCACGTCCCATGTTTTGCTCACACAATAAACTTGGTGGTGCAGAATTTTCTGAAAAGCGACAGGGGCGTGCAGGAGACGCTTTGGGTGGCCCGAAAAATTTCTGGCCACTTTCGCCATTCAGCGACTGCGTGCCGAAGACTGCAGACGCAGCAAACACTCTTGAACCTGCCCCGCCATCACCTAAAGCAAGAGGTTGTGACGCGGTGGAACTCAACCCTCTATATGCTTCAGAGGATGGAGGAGCAGCAAAAGGCCATTCAAGCCTATACATCCACCTATGACATAGGCAAAGGAGGGGGTAAGCACCTGACTCAAGCACAGTGGAGAATGATTTCTGTGTTGTGCAAGGTTCTCCAGCCCTTCGATCTTGCCACACGTGAAGTCAGTTTAGACACTGCCAGCTTGAGTCAGGTCATTCCCCTCATCAGGCTTTTGCAGAAGCAGCTGGAGAAAGTGAAGGAGGAGCTAAGATGGAGCGATTCCGCTTGGCATGTGGGACTTGTGGATGAAGCCCTTCATTCGCTTTGCCAGGATTCCAGGGTGGTCAATCTGTTGAAATCAGACCACTACATTTTGGCAACCGTGCTCGATCCTAGGTTTAAAGCCTATGTGGTGTCTCTCTTTCCGGCTGACACAAGCCTGCAGAGGTGCAAAGACCTGCTGGTGAACACACTGTCAGCTGAAGCGGAACGTGACACGTCAACAGCTCCTTCTTCATTTTCTCCCGCAACTGGGGCTGCCAGGAAAAAACTTAGGTATCCTAAGCAACCCGCTGGCGGTGATGCAGGGCAGGCAGGACCAAGTTTGGACATCTGGTCCGGACTGAAGGACCTGGCAACAATTTCTGACATGTCTACTGTCACTGCATATGATACTGTCACCATTGACAGAATGGTGGAGGATTACATCGGTGACAGCATCCAAGTAGGCATGTCAGACAGTCCATACCTGTACTGGCAGGAAAAAGAGGCAATTTGGAGGCCCCTGTACAAACTGGCTCTATTTTACCTGAGTTGCCCCCCCTCCAGTGTGTACTCCGAAAGAGTGTTTAGTGCAGCCGGGAACCTTGTCAGCGAAAGGCGTAGGAGGTTGCTTCCACAGAATGTGGAGAAGATGATGTTCATCAAAATGAATTATCAGCTCTTCCAGGGAGACCAGCCTCCAGAACGTACAGAGGGACCTGTGGTGGTGGATTCAAGTGGGGACGAGTTAATACTTTGTGAGGATGAGGATGTACACACTGAAGAGGGTGAGGAATCGGTGGATGAGGAGGATAAGGATGACATCTTGCCTCCGTAGAGCCAGTTTGTGCAGGGACAGATTAATTGCCAGCTTGTTTTGTGGGGGCCCAAACGAACCAATCATTTCAGCCACAGTTGTGTGGCAGACCCTGGCGCTGAAATGATTGGTTTGTTAAAGTGTGCATGTCCTGTTTATACAACATAAGGGTGGGTGGGAGGGCCCAAGGACAATCCCATCTTGCACCTCTTTTTTTTCATTGCATTATGTACAGTTTGGGGCCTAGTTTTTCAAACTGCCATCCTGTCTGCCACTGCAGTATCACGCCTAGATGGGTCACGTGTTTGTGCCGCCCACTCGTGTCGCTTAGCATAGTCATCCAGCTACCTCGGTGCAACCTTTTGGACATAAAAACACTATTGTGAGGTGTGAGGTGTTCAGAATAGACTGGAAATGAGTGGAAATTAAGGTTATTGAGGTTAATAATAGCATAGGAGCAGAAAAACCTACAAATTCTGTGATTTTAGCTGTTTTTATGCTTTTTTTCAAAAAAATACAGATCCAAAACACAAAACCCAGAACCCAAAACATGGAAGGGTGGTTTTGGCAAAACCAATCCAGATCCAAAACACGAAGAAAGATCCAGATCCAAAACCAAAACACAAAACACGAAAAGTGGCCGGTGCACACCCCTAATATACAGTCAGGTGCATACATATAGGGATATTGACAGAATTTTCATATTTTGGCCTCTATTCACCACCACAATGGCTTTGAAATGAAACAAACAATATATGCTTTAACTGCAGACTTTCAGATTTAATTTGAGGGTAATTACATCCAAATCAGGTGAACGGTGTAAGAATTACAATGGTTTCTATATGTGCCTCCCACTTTTTAAGGGGCCAAAAGTAATGGGACCATCAACTCAAAAGCTATTTCATGGACTGGTGTGGGCTATTTCCTCGTTATTTCATTATCAATTAAGCAGGTAAAAGGTCTGGAGTTGATTTTAGGTGTGACATTTGCATTTGGAATCAGTTGCTGTTGACTCTCAATATGAGATCCAAAGAGCTGTCACTATCAGTGAAGCAAGCCATCATTAGGCTGAAAAATCAAAACAAACCCATCAGAGAGATAGCAAAAACATTAGGTGTGGCCAAATCAACTGTTTGGAACATTCTTAAAAAGAAAGAATGCACCGGAGAGCTCAGCAACACCAAAAGACCCGGAAGACCACGGAAAACAACTGTGGTGGATGACAGAAGAATTATTTCCCTGTTGTGAAGAAAAACCCCTTCACAACAGTTGGCCAAATCAAGAACACTCTCCAGGAGGTAGGTGTATATGTGTCAAAGTCAACAATCAAGAGAAGACTTCACAAGAGTGAATATAGAGGGTTCACCACAAGATGTAAACCATTGGTGAGCCACAAAAACAGGAAGACCAGATTAGAGTTTGCCAAACAACATCTAAAAAAGCCATTACAGTTCTGGAACAACATCCTATGGACAGATGAGACAAAGATCAACTTGTACCAGAGTGATGGGAAGAGAAGAGTATGGAGAAGGAAAGGAACTGCTCATGATCCAAAACGTACCACCTCATCAGTGAAGCATGGTGGTGGTAGTGTCATGGCGTGGGCATGTATGGCTGCCAATGGAACTGGTTCCCTTGTATTTATTGATGATGTGACTGCTGACAAAAGCAGCAGAATGAATTCTGAAGAGTTTCGGGAATATTATATGCTCATATTCAGTCAAATGCTTCAGAACTCATTGGCGGCGCTTCACAGTGCAGATGGACAATGACCCAAAGCATACTGCAAAAGCAACCAAAGAGTTTTTTAAGGCTAAAAAGTGGAATGTTATGCAATGGCCAAGTCAATCCCCTGACCTGAATCCAATTGAGCATGCATTTCACTTGATGAAGACAAAACTGAAGGGTCAATGCCCCAAGAACAATCAGGAACTGAAGACATTTGTAGTACAGGCCTGGCAGAGCATCACCAGGGATGAAACCCAGCGTCTGGTGATGTCTATGCGTTCCAGACTTTAGGCTGTAATTGCCTGCAAAGGATTTGCAACAAAGTATTAAAAAGTGAAAGTTAGATTTAGGATTGTTTAGTTTGTCCCATTACTTTTGGCCCCTTAAGAAGTGGGAGGCACATATAGAAACCATTGTAATTCCTACACCGTTCACCTGATTTGGAAGTAATTACCCTCAAATTAAATCTGAAAGTCTGCAGTTAAAGCACATCTTGTTTGTTTCATTTCAAAGCCATTGTGGTGGTGAATAGAGGCTAAAATATGAAAATTCTGTCAATGTCCCAATATTTATGCACCTGACTGTATATATATATATATTTAAAATGTATATATTTATTAGAGATGCGCGGGTTTGGTTCTACTCGATTACGTGTTTGGATTTGAAAACCATATCTTATTGGCTATTGGCTGTCACGTGTTTTGGATATAAGATAAATCCCAACTTATACTAATATGGCGAAAAGAACCGAGTAGAACCAAGCCCCCACATCTCTAATATATATATATATATATATATATATATATATATGTATATATATATATATATATATATATATATATATATATACAGTCATGCCCTTATATTAAGGCTGAATCGAAAAAAACAGAATTCTCCATAGAGAATTCTGGAGGGGGGGGTCATGGTGTTTAAGGAGATACGCCTAAAAAGCTATAGGAAGTACCAAGCTGAAATTTGGCATGGACAGGTAGAACTGGCGTTCGGTGCTGCCAGCTAGATTTCAGGTCAAAAAAATAAAAAATGAGGATTTGGTGATCTACACTTCCAACTGTCAGTTTATTCTGACACTCAGTTAGGATCACTTTTCTGCTGTTCTCTATGGGGGATTTTTAGGAAGGCATAACTCAGGGTAGGGGGCAAATTTAGACTTGGGGTTTGTTTTATTAGGTAGCTCTTGTTCCAGGGTATGGCCTTTTGGGGTTTAGGTAATTGATAAAGTTACACTTTTTAAACTATTACCTCACAATTGTGCCATTATAGAGATAGGAAGCTTCGAATCGTTGCGCTGCCTCAGTAGGTGCCATCAGCAGGTGTACTCACTGTGGCTTCTCTTGGGTGCACCAAGATGACTGGCCAGTGTGGGCGATAGCGGCGGTGGGACCCAGGGGAAAGAAGCGGCCGTTAATGGGGGGGGTTAGCGGGCATTAGCGGCACCAGTGTGGTCGGCGGTGAGAGCTGCAGGATATGGCGGTGGTGCGGGTAGCAGTGCCGGCGGTGGCGGCAGACAGGTGCAGCATGCACAGATCTGGTTGATCCGTGATGCCTGCATTTGTGTGTGATAACTATAAACATCGATGCACAGACGGGCTCAGTGAGTTCCGTCTGTGCTGCTGTGTGGCACACACACTCCAATCACTGCCGACAACCTTCCCATTCATTCACCACAACAATCCCTGGGTTCCAACATCCTGCTCACTCCATACAGCCATTTCATTCAGAATACACATTCAGCTCCCTCATTTCTAAAACTATCATACTCTGTTTATGCATGTACGCTATCTTTGCCTCCATGCTACTATAAATTCCCTAATCCCTACAGCTGTGTGGTCTCCTAACTGTGCTCCTAACTAGGATCTTATCAAAACACGTCTCTGTAATTTGGATTAATACATTCTGCTGAAACAATTCCTTATTGCTGAGATAAGTGGTGATAGGCATTCTTTTTTTTTTGAGGCACATTGCAAATTATAATAAATGTGCCTCCTAGTCACTTGATATATACTGTAAGTGGGATTTGTAAGAATAACTAGTTTTACATCTTAGAGGATCTCTTTTGGGATTTGATGTCTGTGGTTATGACATGGGAGGTTGAGAAACCTAGGGGAGGTTTCTGGATAGTTTTATTCAGACATTTGTACCACAGTGTGAGAGGTTTGCTTTGATAACACTAGTTGATCAGTTGGTCATTGTAATGGTGTTTATGCACACATTTCTAATATCAGTGCCTGAATATCTGAGCATCAAGGGCTCTTCTGCACCAATAGTATTCCAGTAAAAAATATGAAAGAAATTACAGGACACACCGTTTATTGTAGGGATGTGTGCTGACCCCCGTGTTTTGGTTTTGGATCTGTATCTCCGTGGGTTTTTTTTTTGGATCTGTATCTCCTTGGGTTTTTTTTTGGATCTGTATCTCCTTGGAGGTGTTGGATCTGGATTTTGTTTTGCAAAACCGCAATTGCGTGTTTTGGTTTTGGATCTATATTTTCTTCAAAAATTGATAAACCAAGCTAAAATCACATAATTTTGGCCGTTTTTTTGTTCCTACAGTATTATTAACCTCAATAACATTAATTTCCAGGCAATTTTGACCACTTCACATTGTAAGCAACCAACAGAGCAACGGCACAAATACACAGCATTTATTTCTGTTTACAAATTTTTTACAAATTAATAATGTATTAGCAATAACCAATCAAATTAACTCACAAGTACATTCCATAGAAAACAATACAACACAAAAATTTACTAAAAATCGTGTGTGGAATATCTTTGCTCAAAACAAGTAGTCGCAGTTAACAAGCAGCAAACAAAACCCCCTAAACCATGTCTAAATAGCAACAGCAGACTTGAATGCCCCCTACACAAGTACACATGCCCCGAGCACATGCCTGTTCTCAGTGCCCAATCTGTATTTCCCACCTGGGGATGCTGGGCCACTGATGATTGTCACTCTGTGCCCATGCAAAGCCCCGTTCAATCAGTCTTTTTGTTGAGCAGTTCCCCAAAATCAACCATAAAAACAGCATTCCATACCTGCGGGTCAGAAAAAGTGTAGGTCACTTACAGTTCCGGGTACAGTGCAGGTTGTATACAGTGAAGGTCAGATACAGTGCGGGTTGGATACAATACAGGTTGGATACAGTGCGGGTCGGATACAGTGCGGGTCGGATATAGTGCAGGTCTGATAGAGGGCCTGATTCAGCAAGGAACGCAAAGGAGAGAACGTACGCACCCATCCACTGCAAGGATATGCTAATCAATGCATACGCACAAAGACAGCAGCAGCAAATGCCGATGCCCAGCCGTATATTAAGCCGCCCATCTCCCTTTACTCAAAGCCTAATCAAGATAGCATAAACATCGGTAACATCAAGAACCATCGACCACATTTGCATAATAGTGGTTGACCAGACCTCGCGCAGGATCTTGGCAACTTCATGTGTGCATGGAGTCTCATCACTGCATCCGTCGCCGCACTGACTTAATTAGAAACACCCCTAAAACGGCATCCAAATGCACAGGCACGCCTGCGTTCACCAGACCACCCCCATCACCACCCACAAACGGCACTTCCTGTCAATCAATATTGGAAGGGGTCTGCATACGCATACCCGGTCGCACTGACTGCTGGCACACCCACACTGGTGGCTTTGTAAAATGGCCGCTCGAGGCAAAATCTTGAGATACATCAGCGGGATCTTGAGGTTTTGCCTCAAATAGGGATCCGAGGAGGGCGGGGAGATTCGAGCTGTATCTCGGATCGCCTTGGATCCCCAAAGTTCGGGTGGGCTCAGTTCCCTGAGAACTGGGCCCGCTCATTTCTAGTTTATTGTAATACTTGTATTACTTTAAATAAAGACAACCCCACACTCTAATTTAATATCCAGGGTCTTGGCAAAATAAACAAATGAAAAACTTCTGAGAACTGTCATTCAGTCAGTGTCAGTCCATAGGAATATATAGGACCGTTCTGAGGCCATGCTCTATTGACCCTTGCTGTGCAGCTTTGCAAAATGTGTTGCATAATTTACAGTGCATTTCAAAATTTTCTCAAACAGTTCTGCATTCATGTACTTGGACACAGAGGATTATAGTGTACCAAGAGCATAGCAATGAGTGCCTCATTACTTTGTCAATTGTCGCACATGACATTAGAAATTTTGTTTTGTGTTATGTACAGAATGCTCACATCTATTACTGCTTAATGTACATAGAGGATTAGCCACCAATCTGGGCTTGCTATAGTGCCGCCTCCATCCATTACTACTGTATATTATAGTTTTCATCAGCAGAGCACTGGTCACCCAGTGGTTAAGATGTGAACTGCATGGAGTGAACCCTCTTGCATTTTAGCGCAGTGAGCCACAGCATTGTCACAATTTTTATGCTGCAACAAGGACCCCTGTTTGGAGCGATTTGAGTAACTGTGTATGAGGACACATCTGCATCAAAAAAAAAATTAACACAATTTTATAGTAGTTTTAAATCACCCACATTCAAATGGGATGCGGTCATAATCCCGACTACAAGGATTCTGGTGCTCAGAGTGCCAGCGCAGGAATCCCAATACCTGTCAGAATCCCGGTGCTGGTATCCTGACCACCGGAATCCTGAAGGTAAGTAGCGGGGTTAGGGGGAAGGTTAGCGTTAAGGTTAGGCACTAGGGGAGGGTTAGGCATTAAGGGGGAAAGGTTAGGTTTAGGGTGTTGGGAGGGGGAGGTTAGGTTTAGGCACTAGGGTTGGGAGGTAAGGTTTAGTCACTGGCGAGGGAGGGTTAGAGTAGGGAGAGGGGGCGGGTCAGGGGTCTGGTTAGGATACTGACTGACAAGTGTCAGTATGCTAACCCTGTCGGGATGCCGGCGTTGGGATTCTGACCGACGGGATCCTGTGCGCTGGTATCCCATACCCAACCTGTTTAAATATATGGTGGTGTAGATTATTTCCAAAAATTACAGATTAGTTAAATTATTTCATAAATTATATCAAAACATGATGCTCTGTAATAAAGAGCATTCACTGTTGAACATTTTCTTTTTTTTTCTTTCAGGTTTTTTTGTTGTATGAAAAAGCTTTTTTTAAAACTCGGGTGAGAAATGATAAAACTCTCTGTAAAACACGAGTGAAAACACAAATAGAAATAAATACACCATCGGCCAAACTTACAGGTATTTTTCAAAGCCAGGAATACAACAAAGGAATTTACCAAGAAACGTGATTAGAATTACGGGTGTAATTTTAGCAAACTCGGTCCTAAATAGAAGTTTTAAATAGACTACCTCCTGAGATGTGTTTGGCAGAAACATACACAGATAATTGTGATCTGTGTATGTTTCTTACTGTAATTAGCCAAAAAAGGGTTACATTTAAAAATAAAAATGGTGTGCGGTTCCCCACCAAAAGCATAACCAGCTCATGACTCCTGAGCCAGGCCTGGTTCTAAAAACATGGGGGACAAAATGTGTAGGGGTCACCCTAATACATTTTACGAACCTGCACTGGGTGCCGTGAGTCAGTCCTGGTTTTAAAAATCCGGGGAAAAAATGGTGTGCGGATCCATTCTAGAGTAAGCGCACGCTGATTTGCTGTGAGCCGTGTGGCTGTTGATTGACAGCCAGCGTTTCACAGCCAATCAACAGCCGATTACTCTAGAGTGGCCTCTGATTGGTTAATGGCCCGGCACCATCCAGCCTCTGCCAAGACCCAGGGCACTTGCTCTGCTCGTCCCACCCGCGTTACACCCTCATTAATTAATCTTCCCACATTCAAATGATAAAGTGTTAGTAAAGGTCAGGGCTACAGAGAGGCAGAGGGCAAAGGGAACATGACTACACCTCCCTATTTGGCCACATCTTTCCCAGTACCCGGATGCTTGTTGGCTCTTGATGGCCCTGGTGAAGATTAACATCTAAATTAGGTCACCATTCCATGTTAGATGCACATCCACAATTTGATCAAAATGTGCATAAAGACCCTCATGTGATTTGTAAAAATCAGTTTATAAAATCTATTTTTTATCAGCTATTGCATTACTGCTCTAGTGTCAAAATTGGGCACCTGCATCCTGATTTGGGTGTTTTATTCAGTTTAGATTAATTGACTGATTACCAACATGTTATATATATATATCCAGGTGGGTGTATTATGACATGGGGTCACAAATAACATCATCTCCAACTTCACATAGACTTCTAGCTGAAAAGTACTCATGCTATTCCTGACCATCCTAGGGCCCTGGGTCATTATCAAGATTGAGATGTCTAGAGTGGCATGTTGAGTGGCATGTAGAATGTGTCCCCTAATATCCCTGTCCAATACACAAAAAGAGTAAAAACAATAACAATTTTAGAATTATTTTGAATTGCACAAAAGATTCCCAAAATGTTCTGAGCACATTTTATAAATAAAGGTTTTGATGTGTTATACTGTAGTTTAAAACTGCGATTACCTGGGACTCCCTTTCTCCAGCAGCCAATCACATGTGGCCAGCAGATGAACACATTTCTGATTGGTTTGCTTTAGAGAATTGTTTGTTTACTTATTTATTTATTTTTAATTACAAGTGTTTTTATTCTCCCCTCAGTGTGAACTATCACCTATACTGTATTGTGTATTCTAGGCAAAATGTTTTGTTTGCATTTTTTTTTAAATTCAGAAGTAAAGAGTAGACCTACCACAAGGGAAATAATTGTTGACTTCTTCTAAACATACTGTAAAAAAAGTTAATGTACTGATTATTTGCCAGCTGGCCACTGATATCCTGATTTGGAATAACATTTCTTAGCAAAACTCTATAAAAGTTACTATGTGTTGTAAATAAACCAAGTGAGATAGAGAACAGTCTTGCCAGGCTATTCTGTAGCATCGTGGAGGTTACCGACCACTTCTTATAAAACCTGATCAAATTAATTCATACATGAATGTGATGGCTAAAGTGTTCATAAAAGGTGGCTAATTAAGCACAACAAGTGCACTTGCAGAGTAAATGTTTTGGAATTATCCTAATGAACAATTAAACAATAGTATTTCCAGATATTGCCAATATGGAGACATCAGTTTCTCCCATTAGTGCAGATCACAGTCCAAACAAACGAAGGCGTTGCAGTATTATTATTATTATTTATTATTATTATTAATATTATTATTATTATTATTACAGGTTGAGTCTCCCATAGCAAAAATGCTCGGGACCAGGGGTATTTTGGATATCGGATTATTTCGTATTTTGGAATATTTGCATACTATAATGAAATATCTTGGGTATAGGACCCAAAACTAAACACAGAATGCATTTATGTTCTATATACACCTTATACACACAGCCTGCAGCTCATTTTATACAATATTTTTTATAATTTTGAGCATCAAAAAAAGTTTGTGTACATACATGAAATTAATTTATGTTTCATATACACCTTATACACACAGCCTGAAGGTTATTGTATACTGTATTTTAATAAAATTGTGCTTTAAAACAAGTTTGTGTACATTGAACCATCAGAAAGCAAAGGTTTCCCATTCTCAGTCATACCAAAAATATTCCGTAATTCGGAATATTCCGTATTTCGGAATATTTGGATATGGGAGACTCAACCTGTAATACTTTTCTGTTGGAAATGGCAATTTTTTTATAACCAGAGAATTTTACTATTCGGACAATTGTAAAATCATCACTTTTGTTTTGTTTCACAAATCGATGATCAGCTCTGATACTGGTATTGGCACAACTTCCCACAATGCACTGCTTAAATTTGCTACATTTACAGTACAAAGCAGCCTATAAAAGGCCATTTGTATCCTCTGTCACGTTTATTTAGTTTTATTAAATATAAAAGTGTACTACTATGCCTATTGTTTAATGGTTTTTTTCTATTATTTGAAAGCGCTCAATCTAAAGAGTAAACTAAACAATGTAAAATGTTGCTCAACATATTATTTATAAATTCTATAATATTTATGATTGGACCACATAGCAATATCTGTGGATTATTTAAGAATGTAACTAATCTAAAATAAAGTTGTTTAACTTATTATTTATAAATTCGATAATGTTTAAGATTGGACAACATAGCAATATCTGTGGATTATTTAAGAATGTAACTAATCTAAAATAAAGTTGTTTAACTTATTATTTATAAATTCTATAATGTTTAAGATTGGACCACATAGCAATATTTGTGGAAATGTAACAAATCTAAAATTGTCAGAAAAACACAATTTTTGGTTATGGAATTCTGAAAACAGTGCTGTCATTACTCCAGGTAATGTTCCCAAAAGCAGGCCCTGTTTCTTACGCTGGCACGCTCTGGCGGCCAGGGGACGCGTGACTTGCGCGGCTAAGGTGGTCTTCCCTGTGTTGAATGCCTCACGTGTGCACTAAGCAGGATTCGGGGTGCAGTACTGGCATCCATCATGGCATTGTTCTTGCCAGGCCTACAACATGGACTGCGCCATCTTACCCAGCGTCATGTGATTGGATCCAGACCAATCCTATCCAGCCAGGTACTCAGCTGAAAGTACCAGCCAATCCGTATCCACCCATGGGTATAAAGCTTCCAGGTCAGCAGGGCCTGGGTTGCCAGTGCCATAAATTACACAGCTCTGTGTGTGAGCTTTGGATCTGTGCTCTCAGATGGTTCCAGTGGATCCTGACTGCTGCTCTGAATCTATTAGCGATTCCTCTTGTGTTACCTCTGACTTGGTTCCATAGCCACAATCATCGGTGCAAGTCCGATAATCCTCTATCGTTGGTGCAAGTCTGATAATCTTCAATCATCAGTGCAAGTCTGATAATGCTCAGTCATTGGTGCAAGTCTGATATTCCTCAGTCATCGGTGCAAGTCATAAATTCCTCAGTCATCGGTGCAAGTCCAATATTCTTCAATCATTGGTGCAAATCCAATAATCCTCAGTCAATTCCTCACTCATTGGTGCAAGTCCAATATTCTTCAGTCATTGGTGCAAGTCTGATATTCCTCAGCCATAAGTGCAAGTCTGATATTCTTCAGTCATCACTGTAAGTCCGATATTTCACAGTCATTGGTGCAAGTCTGATATTCCTCAGTCATCTGTGCAAGTCCGAAGTTCCACAGTCATCAGTGCAAGTCTGATATTCCACAGTCATTGGTTCAAGTCCAATATCTCACATTCATCAGTTAACTATCTGGTGCTTGCCCAGGTGACCCAGTCAGGGGGCCGTGACGAGTGTAGCTTAGTCCAAATTCCCTTGTGGGATTCCCTGGTGAAGACCACCGATGGGGTAAGACACCATGCCCTTGCTTTGGGTCTTTGTCAAAACCCTGGTGCTAGTTTTAGCTCCTATTATTATATCTCCTTTGTCGTTCCAGCTGGTAGCGTCCTATTGATGCGAATAAACTATATCAAGCCATCCAGTTTTTCATACTCTTCGAGTCCAAACCCACACAACCCACGCATCAGGTTGAAGATACAATCACATCATATCCTGACAAGTACTCTCTATAAATATATATCCTACCTCACTTACTGTTAACAATCCTCTTTAAACACTGATGGTATAAAAAATTAACTTGTGGCAAGGGACTTAACTAGACACCAGAGTTTTCTGGTGAAAAATACAAGCCAGGTAAATCATCATCCATTGAGTAAACAGCTAATAACACCACCATCCTTTTTAGCATAATATACAGTACCATTGCTCACCTATTTAGCACCAGACACTAGAATAGAATGCTAGAAAACAGCAGGTGAGAATGACTAGCATATGTTGCATAGCCAACATTTTAATTGCATATATTGCACAAATATTATATCTATTAAATTCACATATGCAAAATGCATGATAATATGATACACAAGTGTTTGCCCAGAGCTTTGCGCACATAGTTGTCTGTTATTGCTCAGATGAGCTAATTTTACAAAGACAATAGTGGCATCTTATATTGTGATGTATATTTTATATTGTAGACATTGATCACAAAATGTCTTTGTAAACAATAAGAATCCACAGTTTCTATGTTTTTATTTAAACCACAAAATCCAATTTAAGGGGCAATCAGTCACAGTCCAGTCTAAGTTCACTTTAGTCAAACAAATCTTGTCTTGTAGATCTCAAATCTGTGGCTACTTAAACCACAGCAATACTGAAAGGTTGCAAGTATATGAGCAGCATCTCTATGATATGTAGTACAGTATTTGTCTTGGTGCGCCATCTACTGGATTGACTTGTATACTACAACTTCATAAGTCAAGATAAGCTGCCTGATTAGTGCTTAATAAATAGTTGGATTTTCCTATGAAATAGATCTTGATATATATTTCTATATGGATACATATATAACTGTTTGCTTTCGGGGTGTGCAATATATGTATATATTGTATATACATATAGTTATTTTGGACTTGTGGAGCCAGTGCAAATTCCGCTAAATATAGATGTTGTCTGCAAAGTTCATAAACGGTCCCTAAAAGTATATTTGTCCCCAAATTTTTTATTTATGTACATAGGGCCCTCTTAGCTTTATGTCTGTCTCTTACAACCCAGTTTGTTCTATTAATGTTTCAAATTGTAAAGTGCAACGGAATATGTTGCACTATATAAGAAACTGTTAATAAATAAATAAATCTAGTAATTTTTGGCTTGAGGAACCTGCACATTGCACGCGCAGAGTGTCAAGTGTCTGTTTTTTCCTTTATTGCTCCTCTCCCTGATTTCACATCGAGGTAATACACACTTCAGTTTCTTTCTAAGTGACTAATGGAGCATACACACGGTCAAATTTGGCAGAATTCTCAGATCTGTCAGATGAACGATTTGAATGATTTTACCAAAGATTTGAATGATTTGAACGATTTGAACAATTTTTAACTGCATTAAAATGAATGGAATCGTCCAAGTCTGACTGCAAACACAACAGATGTCAGACATCGTTAGCTGACCATCGGGAACGGGCATCGTTCAAATCGTTCTTCTGACAGATCTGACAGATATGTCAGATATTCCTTCAGATATGAACGAATGAATGATTTTTTAAATCATTATCGTTCAGAACTGAAGAAAAATCTGTATGCTCCTTAAGCTATACAATATTGAAAACGGAATCCAAATTCATCCCGTAGTTTTTGTGTGATGCAAGACAGGCAAAAAAAAATTCAGAAAAAAAGTTTTTTGTCTCCATGGTTACACAGTAACAAGGAGTACATTTCTCCAAAAAAATTCTATGTAAAGACACAGCCATTACAACTTTATTATAAGTATAGATCAGATAAAATATTATTAATTAGTATGGAATTCCCGTTGTCCTGTCATTGTTTCCTTACAGTTTGCTTAAGACATACAATACAATTTAAATTTAAAGGAATTTAGGGCTATTTTTTCTATGGGAATAGAAATAGAGGTGCTTCTTTGCTTTGTGCTACAAATTAAAAGTGGTTTTTGCTGGCGTTAAGTACAGTATTTTGCATGGTGGAGCCTATTTGTAAAGTTAGACAATTGAACCTTTACTGACGCAATGCCCTGTACTTTTGACTTATCTCAAGATGGCTTTGATAGAAAAAGAGAAGGATTAAAGATCAGGGGCAAAGTGTAATAGAGTAAGAGTTCTATTAGTAAATTTACTAAAGTGAGAGTTTTTAGAAGTGGAGATGTTGCCCATAGTAAGTGATCAGAGTCTACTTAACATTTAACTAGCACGTTCTAGAATTTAAAAGCTAGAATCAAATTGGTTGCTATGGGCAACATCTCCACTTCTAGAAACTCTCACTTTAGAAAATGTATCCATTAGTGTGACTATGGACTTGCATCAGTTTGCAGCAAGTTTAACGTGTGTCTGTACTTAAAGTCTCACTATGTAATAGAGTGCGAGTTGGAGGGTGTGAATACCATAATTTTTTTTGTGTAGTCCTCGGTCCGGTAGGTCGTATCAGTCGGCATTGAGGAAGGACTGTTCGCACGTCATCTCCTTCCTCCTAGGTACTGTACAGTAGTCATGTCCGTGTCCAGCTTGGAATTCCAGGACCATCTGAGCAACATACAGGCTGAAGGTGAGACAGTGCGACGCAAGCTACGGAAGTACACCTGCATGGCAGCAGGCACCACACCGCACCCCTCTTAGAAATACATGCTAATGTCATAGTGTAATACAGTTGTTAAGTAAAGACTTAAGGCACACATCCACTAGCCGATGGAGAAACGAGAGCACGATTACGACATTGTAATCGTGCTGTCGTTTCTCCATCTGTGATGAGCCTACATTGAACGAGCAGACGTTTATTGCAGGCTCATCAATCATTAGGCAACATGTTGAACCTGACCATATTGTCAGGTTGTTCAGCATGTTTGCCCGATGATACTGTAGATGTCGGAAACGACCAGCGGGCGCGCACATCGCTGGCCATTTCCGATAAAAAAGTGCATGATTTCTGAGCGATTGCCCATCCACTAGACGATTTATGTGAGCGATTGAACGATATCGTTCAATCGTTCATAAATCGTTTGCAAATCGTTTGCAAAAATGCCTAAAACGACCAGCGATGAGAGTGAATCTATCATCGTGCAAACAAGCTGGTCAACCTGACTATAACGTAAGGTTGAGCAATGTTTGCAGATGATTGATGAGTCTGCACTGAATGACTGCTTGTTCAGTGCAGGCTCATCACAGACTGATAAACGACTGCATGATTGCAATGTCATAATCGGGCACTTTTCAGCGCGTCTAGTAAATGGGCAGCTTACAGTACAGTAACTGTAAGAAAACTGCAGAAATGTATATACAGTACAGTACTGTAGTAGATTCATACTGTATACTGTTAAACTACTGTGTAACAGAATATATTTTTAATTTACTGTACACTACTGTGTTTGACCGTACAGTACTTACAGGTACAAGCATTTTTGTTTACTTTTTCTAGTTGGTATCATGCAGTGACCATTGGCAAATCAATTTTGTTTTCATCTTATCTAAAAGCATGTACAGTATTAAAAAGTAGGGGTGTGAACCGGCCACTTTTCGTGTTTTGTGTTTTGGATCTGGATCTTTCTTCGTGTTTTGGATCTGGATTGGTTTTGCCAAAACCACCCTTCCGTGTTTTGGGTTCTGGGTTTTGGATCTGTATTTTTTTGAAAAAAAGCATAAAAACAGCTAAAATCACAGAATTTGTAGGTTTTTCTGCTCCTATGCTATTATTAACCTCAATAACCTTAATTTCCACTCATTTCCTGTCTATTCTGAACACCTCACACCTCACAATAGTGTTTTTATGTCAAAAAGGTTGCACCGAGGTAGCTGGATGACTATGCTAAGCGACACGAGTGGGTGGCACAAACACGTGACCCATCTAGGAGTGACACTGCAGTGGCAGACAGGATGGCAGTTTGAAAAACTAGGCCCCAAACTGTACATAATGCAAAGAAAAAAAAGAGGTGCAAGATGGAATTGTCCTTGGGCCCTCCCACCCACCCTTATGTTGTATAAACAGGACATGCACACTTTAACAAACCAATCATTTCAGCGCCAGGGTCTGCCACACAACTGTGGCTGAAATGATTGGTTCGTTTGGGGCCCCCACAAAACAAGCTGGCAATTAATCTGTCCCTGCACAAACTGGCTCTACGGAGGCAAGATGTCATCCTCATCCTCCTCATCCACCGATTCCTCACCCTCTTCAGTGTTGTGTACATCCTCATCCTCACAGAGTATTAACTCGTCCCCACTAGAATCCACCACCACAGGTCCCTCTGTACGTTCTGGAGGCTGGTCTCCCTGGAAGAGCTGATAATTCATTTTGATGAACATCATCTTCTCCACATTCTGTGGAAGCAACCTCCTACGCCTTTCGCTGACAAGGTTCCCGGCTGCACTAAACACTCTTTCGGAGTACACACTGGAGGGGGGGCAACTCAGGTAAAATAGAGCCAGTTTGTACAGGGGCCTCCAAATTGCCTCTTTATCCTGCCAAGTACAGGTATGGACTGTCTGACATGCCTACTTGGATGCTGTCACCGATGTAATCCTCCACCATTCTGTCAATGGTGACAGTATCATAAGTAGTGACAGTAGACATGTCAGAAATTGTTGCCAGGTCCTTCAGTCCGGAACAGATGTCCAAACTTGGTCCTGCCTGCCCTGGATCACCGCCAGCGGGTTGCTTAGGATACCTAAGTTTTTTCCTGGCAGCCCCAGTTGCGGGAGAAAATGAAGAAGGAGCTATTGACGTGTCAAGTTCCGCTTCAGCTGACAATGTTTACACCAGCAGGTCTTTGCACCTCTGCAGGCTTGTGTCGGCCGGAAAGAGAGACACCACATAGGCATTAAACCTAGGATTGAGCACGGTGGCCAAAATGTAGTGGTCTGATTTCAACAGATTGACCACCCTGGAATCCTGGCAAAGCGAATGAAGGGCTTCATCCACAAGTCCCACATGCCGAGCGGAATCACTCCGTCTTAGCTCCTCCTTCACTTTCTCCAGCTGCTTCTGCAAAAGCCTGATGAGGGGAATGACCTGACTCAAGCTGGCAGTGTCTGAACTGACTTAACGTGTGGCAAGTTCGAAGGGCTGGAGAACCTTGCACAACACGGAAATCATTCTCCACTGCACTTGAGTCAGGTGCATACCCCCTCCTTTGCCTATGTCATAGGTGGATGTATAGGCTTGTATGGCCTTTTGCTGCTCCTCCATCCTCTGAAGCATATAGAGGGTTGAGTTCCACCGTGTCACAACCTCTTGCTTCAGGTGATGGCAGGGCAGGTTCAAGAGTGTTTGCTGGCGCTCCAGTCTTCGGCACGCAGTCGCTGAATGGCAAAAGTGGCCAGAAATTTTTTGGGCCACCCAAAGCGTCTCCTGCACGCCCCTGTCGCTTTTCAGAAAATTCTGCACCACCAAGTTTATTGTGTGATCAAAACATGGGATGTGCTGGAATTTGCCCAGATGTAATGCCCGCACAATATTGGTGGCGTTGTCAGATATAACAAATCCCCAGGAGAGTCTAAGTGGGGTAAGCCACTGGGCGATGATTTCCCTCAGTTTCTCTAAGAGGTTGTCGGCGGTGTGCCTCTTATTGAAACCGGTGATACACAGCGTAGCCTGCCTTGGAACGAGCTGGCGTTTCTGAGATGCTGCGACTGGTGACGCTGCTGCTGTTGCTGCGTAAGGTGATACATCTACCCAGTGGGCTGTCACAGTCATATAGTCCTTAGTCTGCCCTGTTCCACTTGTCCACATGTCCGTGGTTAAGTGGACATTGGGTACAACGGCATTTTTCAGGACACTGAGGACACTTTTTCTGACGTTTCTGTACAGTCTCGGTATCGCCTGCCTAGTGAAGTGGAATCTAGACGGGATTTGGAACCGGGGACACACTACCTCCATCAATTGTCTAAATCCCACTGCACTAATGGCGGATACCGGATGCACGTCTAACACCAACATAGCAGTCAAGGCCTCAGTTATACGTTTTGCTTCAGGATGACTGCTGTCGTACTTCATCCTCCTCGCTAAGGACTGTTGGAGGGTCAATTGCTTAGTAAAAGTAGTGGTGTTCCTACTTCCTCTCTGGGATGATGAACGACTCCCAGCAGCAGCAACAGCAGCAGCGGCAGCAGGAGGCGTAGCAATGCTGGATCCTCCGGAGGAATCCCGGATAGGAGAGTCAGTCATGCCAGTGACATGGCCTGCAGGACTACTTCCGATCCTGACTAAGGAGGAAATTGATGAGGAGGGAGTTGACGGTGTGGTTTGCAGGTGCTTGGATACAACAGGACAACGGGATTTAGGTGTCCCTGGACTGCTTATGGTCTTAGCCAAAGTTTCTGAACTTGACAGTAACTTATTATGAACACGCTGCAGGTGCCGTATAAGGGAGGATGTTCCTAGGTGGTTAACGTCCCTACCCCTACTTATTCCACCTTTACATATGGTACATATGGCAAGACAGTTGTTGTCCGGATTTGGATAGAAATATTGCCAGACCAAAGAGGTGGAATGTTTGGTCTTCTGCCCAGGCATGACCGTGATGGGCTTTTTCATCCCACGGACAACAACTGTCTCCCCCGGAGCCTGATTTAAACAAACCACATCACCATCAGAATCCTCCTCGCCAACTTCCTCCTCAGCGCCAGCTACACCAGTATCCTCATCCTGTTGTACTTCAACAGTGACATCTTTAATTTGCATATCAGCAAGTGGACTGTGGGTGCTCCTTTCAGCACTTGCAGGGGGCGTGCAAATGGTGGAAAGAGCCACCTCTTCCCGTCCAGTGCTGGGAAGGTCAGGCATCGCAACCACCACCACACTTGGACTCTCCTTGGGGATTTGTGATATCTTCTTAGAAAGCACAGTTCTTCGCTGTGCTTTTGCCAGCTTAACTCTTTTGATTTTTTTAGTGGGAGGAGGGCTTCCATCGTCATGTGAAGCTGAACCACTAGTCATGAACATACTAGGGATCGACCTTAGCCGTTCCTTGCCACTCCGTGTCGTAAATGGCATATTGGCAAGTTTACGTTTCTCTTCAGATGATTTAAATGTTTTTTTCAAGGTCATTTTCCTGAACTTTGTCATTTGGGATTGTATGTGCCCTTTACTATGACATTGGGCATCGGCCTTGGCAGACGACGTTGATGGCATGTTATCGTCTATGTCATGACTAGTGGCAGCAGCTTCAGCACTAGGAGGAAGTGGTTCTTGATCTTTCTCTATTTTATTTTTATCGGAGAAAGTTTGGTCCTCCATTTATGTTATATCGATTTGATATATACGTGCGGCTAAACACAGAAAATATTTTTTTATTTTTGCTGGAGAGTAGTGCACTTTGTGGGTTACACCACCCTTAAGAAATGAGCCAGCCGGCACTTTACTTATGGGTCAAAGGCGCACGCTTGGCGCTGCTCCTTTGTTGATGCACGTGCGGCTACTGCGCACACAATTCACAAACACAGAAAATATATTTTTTTTGGTTTGGACTGGAGTGTACTTTGGGGGTTACAGCACCCTTTAACGGTCAAGCCAGCCGGCCCTTTACTTATGACACAGGCGCACGCTTGGCACTACTTTGTTGATGCACGTGCGGCTACTGCGCACACAATTCACAAACACAGAAAATATTTTTTTTTTTGGTTTGGACTGGAGTGTACTTTGGGGGTTACAGCACCCTTTAACGGTCAAGCCAGCCGGCCCTTTACTTATGACACAGGCGCACGCTTGGCACTACTTTGTTGATGCACGTGCGGCTACTGCGCACACAATTCACAAACACAGAAAATATATATTTTTTTGGTTTGGACTGGAGTGTACTTTGGGGGTTACAGCACCCTCTAATGGTCAAGCCAGCTGGCCCTTTACTTATGACACAGGCGTACGCTTGGCACTACTTTGTTGATGCACGTGCGGCTACTGCGCACACAATTCACAAACACAGAAAATATTTTTTTTTTTGGTTTGGACCGGAGTGTACTTTGGGGGTTACAGCACCCTTTAACGGTCAAGCCAGCCGGCCCTTTACTTATGACACAGGCGCACGCTTGGCACTACTTTGTTGATGCACGTGCGGCTACTGCGCACACAATTCACAAACACAGAAAATATTTTTTTTTTGGTTTGGACTGGAGTGTACTTTGGGGGTTACAGCACCCTTTAACGGTCAAGCCAGCCGGCCCTTTACTTATGACACAGGCGCACGCTTGGCACTACTTTGTTGATGCACGTGCGGCTACTGCGCACACAATTCACAAACACAGAAAATATTTTTTTTTTTGGTTTGGACTGGAGTGTACTTTGGGGGTTACAGCACCCTTTTACGGTCAAGCCAGCCGGCCCTTTACTTATGACCCAGGTGCACGCTTGGCACTACTTTGTTGATGCACGTGCAGCTACTGCGCACACAATTCACAAACACAGAAAATATATTTTTTTTTGGTTTGGACTGGAGTGTACTTTGGGGGTTACAGCACCCTTTAACGGTCAAGCCAGCCGGCCCTTTACTTATGACACAGGCGCACGCTTGGCACTACTTTGTTGATGCACGTGCGGCTACTGCGCACACAATTCACAAACACACAAAAAATATTTTTTTTTAGCACTTGGGGGGAGCACCCCTGAATGGACAGAGCACCCCCTGGACAACACTACAGCACCCCTTTAGGACTGGGACACTGCACAGGACTATGGAGTGGATACTATGGAGAACTGACTGCACAACACAGTCCTGCCAGCCCCTATGGACTTTGAAGTAGTGGACACAGCCCCTATTAACAACAGCAGCACAGCACAGCCAGCCCCTATGGACTTTGAAGTAGTGGACACAGCCCCTATGGACAACAGCAGCACAGCGCAGCACAGCACAACACTACTCTGCACTACACTACACTACACAGCCCAGCCAGCCCTAACTCCCACCCTCCCTCTTCACTGTCCGCAGCCGAGTGAGAAAATGGCGCCGACGCGGGTACCTTATATAGGATCCAAAACCCGCGAGACCCGGAAGGCGGGATGATGACGTTTTGCCTCGATTTCAGATCCGAGTCAGGCAGGAAAAGTCGAGCCTGACTCGGATCTGCCTCGGATCGGGGGGGCTCGGGGGGTTCGGATTTCAGAAATCCGAACCCGCTTAAAAAGTTGTGATTAACTGCATACAGTACAGTATATTACAGTATGTTACAATCATGAAAAGTACATAAAAACACAGCAATACATGATATACATAGGATAAAAAGGAGGAATAAACTGAAAAAAGCTTATCTTTTAGATAAAAAAAGAAATTGAAGAGTTCATGGATGTATGATCAGCCTTCCAACGCGTTTCGTCAATCTATGACTTTATCAAGGGGATACCAAGCTGTCAATACCCTCCGGCTTATAAACCCCACTAATAGGGACAATTGATGCTCATTATGACATCACTTCCTGTCAGTAATTTATTTTTATTTTTTTTAATCTTCCTTATTACTGATATATTACAGTGAATCTATATATTCTGTTGTCACGTACAATATAAAAATAAAAAAAAAAATATATATATATATATATATATATATTTTTTTTTTTTAACCAATCTGCAGAATGGGGGAGGGGGGTGGCTACTACTTGGAGGACCTCTACTGGGGGTGGGGGCACCATTATTGGGTGGACCTCTACTGGGGGGGCTACTACTGGGGGCACCTAATCTGGAGGGGGAACCTCTACTGGGGACTACTACTTGAGGGGGAACTACCACTGGGGGCATTATAAAAGGGGCCTACTAGTAGAGGCACTGCACTCAGGGGACCACTACTGGGGGCAATAATAGGAAGGGCCACTACAGGGGGCACTGGATAGGGGGATCACTACTGGGTGCCTGCATAAGGTGACCACTACTGGGAAAACTGCATGGGGGGGGACTACTGCATGGGGCACTATATAAAGGGCACTGCATAGGGGGGGAGGACGACTACTGGGGGCACCATATAAAGGGCACTGCATAAGGGGATACCGCTACTGGGCACACTGCATTGTGGGGACTGCTACTGGGGGCACTGCATAAGGGGGAACACTACATGGGGCACTGCATTTGGGGGGACCACTACTGGGGATAAGGGGCACTACTATGGGCCTGCATAAGAGGGACCACAACTCCATACTGGGGGTACTGTATAAGGGGTACTACTGGGGTTAAGGTGCATATGGATAGGAATGTTCAGTGTGAAAATAAAGGGGTGTGTCATGTTGACACGCCCCATTTTTAAGTGACCACGCCCATTTTTTCTCTGCGCGCACATCAAGGGAGAGGGGTCCCTTTTCAATTTTGCCCTGGGCTCCAAATACCCTAGTTACGCCACTGGTTGTGAATAATGTAGTGAGTTCAACACAGTTCCCGAAAAGTACTGTACAGGAATAAATCTTACTGTACATCAGTACGTGACGTATAATAAGAACTATCGTGCACGGTTTAACTATTTTTATATTAGATCGTGCGCAATAGCAGAAGATGCTTGCAGCACGGATCAGGGAGATCCATCCTCCAAGTACTGTATTGGTGAAAAAAACAGATTACAGAAGCATGCACGGATCACTGCATTACGTGTTGCAAGTGGCTACAGTATGATAACAAAAAGTCAATAACACACAGATGCAGGGGCGTATCTTTCTATTGGCCAGGATTGCCCTCACCAGGGGTGCCGGCCGATGGGGGTTGCCACCCGCAGTCAGTTATACAGTATCCCTGTTGCCTGTCCCAGTGAAATCCTGGCTGCCTTGTACTTACAGTAGTATACAGTACACATACTGTACACACTGAGGCCCGTATTCAATTTGGAGCGAAAAGACGAAATCGGCTAAAAAAGTTTAGCCGATGACGTCATTTCGCCAGGTGGAAAAATATTGCCATATTCAATTTGAAAGACTTTCCGCCTAGGCAGAAAGTCAATGCAATGTAATAGGTGAAAAAATTTCGCCTATGAGTAGCAGGCGGAAAAAAGTGCAGAATTGGGGTGCAACATTGCCGGAACCCCCGTGCAGCCTTCAGACAGTAAAGGTAAACTGCGTAAAAATTTTTGAAAAAACACTTAAGAACACAGCAAAAAATCACTTTCATTTTGGGGGCGGAAAAATGGCCCAGGTGTTTTTTTCATTGCAGGTGCTTGCAGCAGGTGGATTTTACACGATTTTTTAAACCTAACTTTAGCAACTTTTAAATATGCTGGCCCCCATTTTCAAGTACCCCAAATTTGCTGGGATAAGTTATTTTCTGCAAATAAAACTCCTGAATACTATTCTTCAGCACTTATGCAAAAACGCTATTTAGCAGCTATTTATCCCGTTTAAAAACACCAAATACCTTCAGCTAGCCAAATAGGGAACCCCCATGTCAGAGCACTTTTGGGGGTTGTTAGGCTGATTTCCCCAAATATGACATGACTTTCCGCTTGTTTCAGTTTCACCGGGTCCCGTTTTCGTGTACTTTCAAATTGAATACGTAAGCGGAAAGTCCGGGAAGCAAAAAAGGATCGCGGTTGCGAATCAAATTTGTGAGGCAAAAATGACATCATCGGTGATAAATTATCGCTGATTCCGACTTTTCGCAGCCTAACTGAATACCCCCCAGAGTGAGGATCTGGTAGTCCTGGGTGACCGCATGACTTAGTGAAGTGTGACATCACACACCATGTGTGCTTTGATAGAGAGGACACATGCCTAATGGCAGCATCTACTGTAGATGCCCTTCACAGCAGGGGCAGGGAACAGTCAGGGCACATGCTGCACTGCTGTCTCTGTCGGCTAGGCCTTGCACACTACAAGTAGCTGGGCACATCTAGTATATAAATGTACTGTGTTTATTAAGGGTTGGATAACAATACTGAACTAGTGAAGAATTAAAAAAAATATATTAAGGTCTAGAACAGGCTCAGACAGGTAGAAAGACGGAACACCTAACTGCTTGTACACAAGCCTGTCGTAGCAAGACATCCCACTTTCGCTGCATTTGACTCCTGATGTACTGGGCATGAGCAGTGCTGTGATCTTCCATATGCCATGTCATACTGTAGCACTACATGGCGTACTGTATGGCTTGGCTCCACTGGGCATGTGCCAGAAATCCCATTGCAACCCCTCCACTGGGTATGCATCAGAGATCCAATTTGTAACCCCTCGGAGCTGGCTGTCAGCCACCACAGCACCAACCATGCAGACATTGATGCAAGTCTGCACTTTAAACGCACAGTCACTTTGGAATGCAGAGACCTCTCTCTGAAACAGAGGGCCTGATTCAGAGGCGCTCATAAGCGGCCGCTCGTTCGCTCTGAGTGATGTTCGCACAACTGCGCATGCGTATGGGTCGTAATGCGCATGCACAAACCAGTCATTGCGGTTGGAAATTGTGCACTCGCAAAACAGTCAGGGGCTGCTAATTTGATTGACAGAATGTACCGTTTGTGGGTGGTAACAGGGGAAGGTGCTTGAAAATGGGGGAGTGGAGATCCGAACGCAGGCATGCCAAACGGTCAAAAAGGGCGTTTAATGGGAGTGCATAATTAGTAAAGGAGCGTCATCGACCACATCACTTGGTTGTCTTTTAGCCTGAACTGCTCACAGTAATTGCGGTAGGAAAAACCTACCACAAGCACTGCGAGCAGTTCAGATGCCTTTCAATGTATCCGATTAATCTAATAAATACCGGAGATGACATGTGTTGCAAACGGCAAAGGGGCGTCTTTACAAAATAGCAAGCGCATTTTTCGTTCGCTCGCTGAGACATAGAGGCATGAACAAACCGCAAAGAGCAAGCGCTCAATTTAAATAGCCGGCCCCTTTTTTGGAACGATCGTCCGCAAATAGCGTCCGGATGTGAATCAGGCCCTCAGCCCACTACCAGTTACTGGTCATGAGAAATCACTATAGTGTCCAAGTATGGGACAGCGCCGACATTGATGCAAGTTTGTGCTTTAAACGCACAGTCAGTATGTACTGTAATACAGACACCCCACTTTCGCTGTCTTTGACTCCTGACCCACTGGGCATGCACAGTAGAAATAGACTCGTAACGCCATACTGTAGCATGACTAGCTTTGAGGTACAGTACATGAGTACTGCATTGGAGTGCCATACACCCCTTTCTTGAGCACACAGTGGCATAAAGTAGCATAGAAATGCCAGATGGTTGGAAGTTGTGGATAATGTATTGAATACTGAATAAGTGAAGATTTTAAAAAAATATATATATATATTTATATATATATATATATATATTTTCAAGGTCTCGAACCCACGGGACAAGAAGATGGGAGAAGCAGTGAGGCTAGGCATTAGCCCCCTAGGCCACATGCCTCATCCCATTACTACAGTAGTTCCTAAAGTAATGAAATCACTACAATGTCTAAGTCTGGGACAGTGACGACAGTACTTACATTGGCGCAAGTGTGCAATTTCAACCGCACAGTCACTGTGTAATATAGAGCTTAATGATTTCAAACTTTATTAGACATTCTTCTACAGCTTTATTATACATTCCTGATTCCATGTGGAAAACGATGTACTATTGTATAGTGTACCGAATCACCGCTTCTGTCAGCCAATCATCGAGTGGTGATACAGAACATGCATTGGAAATCAGACGCATGCTCTCTGTAGTTTAGGAAAAGTGACACCTGGTGGACAAAAAGTTGTATTACACGTTATTACTTTTTTTCAGTGCTACGCTATGCTACATTACGAAACTTTCTGTGTGGCGCGACTCATGGCGTGCTGTGTAGTGCACCTTGCGTGGCGCTCTACATAGCGTATGGAGCAACAAACTAGCGGGGCACATCTGTATGTCAGAGATGCGATTCCATGCAAATTTTTCTGGTGGAAAACTAGCAACATGTAATGTGAGCTCTGTGTAGGTTTCTCTGCGTAAATAGGGATTTAAAGTGTTAAAATCACAAAAAAATTATGTGATGTCTGATGGGCTGTGGGAGCCATTCCTGGTTGTGAAAATATGGGGGAAAAGGTTAGTAGGGGGTCCCACATATTATTCAAAACCAGAACCTAATTAACGTGGTGTAATGCTTCAACTGTGGGATACACTTCACGGGGTCCCCTGGCCAAAGCATTCAGCACCTCACATTAGTCATCCCAGGCTTGGGATCCATGGGGAGGTGGGCTACCCCAAGCTGGGTACCCCAAGCTGGGGCTATCCCCCACATCCCTGGACAGTTGATTTTGTGAAAAAATGGAAATAAGTTAATATTGTGTTTTACAGGAGGACTAGAGGTCCCAGCAAACTTTGCCCACATGCAGGGCATTAAGGGCCCACTGGTACCTCTATTCTTCCTGCAAAATAAATATTTGAAAAAATGACAAGACACACACCATAGGTTGTAATATTTTATTACACATACACTCACTGAATCACTCACTCACAGTCACCCGCAATCACACTACACTTATCTTGTCCTTTGCACCAGTCTGTCCGCTTGTCCAGTAGAATCACGATCATACCGGTAAAAAAAAAAAAACACATACTCATCCACCCCTTGGTTCAGGTCCTCTTCATTCCATGTAGGCATCCATGGTCTTGGAAAAATAAAAAAACAAAACATTTTAGTAAAATTAATATTTGTGGTATTTAAGAGTTTAAGTTTATCTTTACATTAAAACATAAATTGCTTGTAGGAGTATTCATATTTTGGATATATATGCCTAACATAAATGTTTAGGTGTCATAATATGGACTAGAAGTGCTCCAGTCTAATACAACTGAATTTATTTTTCAAAACTTGTGTGATTTTTGGGTCTGGGGTCAGGTTGCCTTCACCTTTCTGTCAAGAAAGAAAGAGAAAGCACCCAATCCACCAAACCTTGTTGAGTGCAACACACTATAGTGGGGGGAATGTTACACCAATAGCAGTAATAATGAGAATGAAGACATTGAAGTGGGTAGTAGTCCCAGCATATGTAATATTTGGTAAAGAGATACTAAAGAGGCTACAAACCCCTTAAACCGGGATAAGGGCAGAAGTAGTCTTGGCAGTGTAGGACAGTTCATGACTAGACTTCTACATAGTTCAGATAGAATGCAGCTTTGGTGGTAAGCCCCATGTATGATGCTGTGCTGATTGTAGTGGGCTAATTACACCTACAATTGACACTGGGCAGTTTTGGAAACTGGTGGTCTCTTGAAATCTAATAAAAAGATGGTTCTCTAGTGACTCCCCTCTATAGACTGTAATGTTGCAATCAGTAACAGCAGACACCTGGAACAATTAAAATGGAACAGGATGTTGTGCAAACAGATTTAAATATTCCAGACTCCCCCTAGACTGGACATGGACTCCCTCTGTGTTGGAACTGAATTCTCTCTATATATCTGCAGCTGGGTCAGTGTAAAGACCGGGTTCATGGACTGCAGAAGGCAAGGGAAGCCCACACAATTGCATAAAAAACCTGCAAAAGGAAAATGCTTAGGGGAAAGAAAGGAGAGATGGCAGAAGGGGGACCGAGTGGAGACAAACCATTTGAGGGGGCTGAGAACTTTTGTGAAGGGCGCAGGATGCCATCGCATACACAGTGTGGAGTGGTTAGTAAAACTGTTGATCAGAAGTGGAGGGAGAGGGAGTGACTATCAAGCCACTACACTGCAGAATGACACCATGCCCAACTGCAGAAAAACACCAAAGACAGGTTACAGGAAGACACTAAGACAAACTGGATGTAAGACCCAGAGACAAGGTACAGCTGTTTTTAGTTACAGCAAGTGAGACCACTGAGACAGGTGGTTTAATAGTTCTCGGAAAAGTGTATCTACCTTCTTGACTGGAAGCTGCATCTTGATACAGACTACAGATATGGGGCTCTATTTATTAACATTATTTTGACTAAAATAAAGTGAAAAAGGGTGTTTTCACAACCTTTTCACATTATTTTAGTATCACCTATAGTTATTACAGAGCAATTGGAGGAGAATTCGTAAAATTCGACTCCAACCCCTAAGTATCACTTATTTTTAGTAATCAGATCACATTTCCCATAATTGCAACGGGAAATGTGATCTGGCCAAAGTTACCAAAAATAAAATGTAAAAATATATAGGGGAAAGCCCTGTGATAATAACGCCACCTAGAGGTGGTGTTATCCATGGTCTCCCCCGGTTACTGGGCTCCTACTCTGCTCTAACATGCAGAGCAAAGCTGGGAGTCGGTCCCGGTAATCAGCTGTGTGGTCTAAACAGACCGCAAGCTGATTACTGTAAAAAAAAGAAAAAAAAATTGGTAAAAAAAAAAAATGACTTACCTGACTCCAGGGACCGGTGATCGGGGCTCCGGTGATGACTCCCCTCCAGTCAGCTGGTCTCCCATAGTGCACTGCTGCCTGGTCATCAGGTGATCGGGTCCCAGTGCAGTATGGGAGATCACCTGACCGGAGGCATGGAGAACATCACCGGAGGCCCGGATCATGCAGGTAAGTGTAATTAAGGAAGGGGGGGTCATGGGGGGGTCACGGGGGGTCTGCAATCATGGGGGTGCGGGGCTTAGCGCTTGGGGTTGGGGCTTAGCACCGGGGGGGTAGCAGCAGTGGCCGGTTGGCGCATGCACGGGCACTTAGTCACTGTATTTTTTGTGAAAATACCGTGATAAGGCTCCGAAGGGGATATGCAGGGACAGAGCTTTATCGCAAGCTCTGACCCTGCAAGGGATTTGTAGTAAATCCCTGTGATATTGTCTGAATACGCAATGCGAATTCAGTTGTTAATATCACACTACAATCTGCATTCAATATGCGGATTGTAGTAAATAGAGCCCTTGGTGAGATAAAAAACATTTATATACACACAAGCATCCATTTTTGTGAGACACATATTGTTTCTGATATTTATATCATTGCTGCAATTATGCTATTTCAGAAAAGACTTAGGAGTATATTTAGTAAAGTGTGGGTTTTTAGAAGTGGAGATGTTGCCCAAAGCAACCAATCAGATTCTACTTATCATGTATCTAGCACCTTCTAGAACAGAGGTTTTCAACCGCTGTGCCGTGGCACAGTTGTTGTGTGCTGCGGGCGGTTGTGAAGTGTGCCACAGTGCTAGAGCCGCCGGTCACACTAAAGAACAGTGGACCGGGTAGTGCTGCCGTTGAGCTCCTCTGGGAGGCTCAGGCATGCTCGGGCCGTGACCTACCTAAATGTGGCAGCATGACATCACAGGTCACGCACGCCACTTTGCCTGCCTGCCCGCCCCAACAGAGTCTCAGCCAGCCCTTCCCTCCCGCTTGCAGCCAGCCAGTACTACCCTCCCGCCCGCAGCCAGCCACCCACTACTTCTCGCCCTCCTGCCTTTGGCCAGCCTGTATTACCACCTTCGTCCGTGGCCAGCCAGCCAGCCCTTCTCTTCCTCCTGCCTGTGGCCAGTGAGTACTACCCTCCCGACCATGGCCGGCCAACCCAGCCAGCCCTTCTCTCCCTCCCGCCTGTGGCCAACCAGTACTACCGTCCCTCCCGCCCATGGCCAGCCACCCAGCCAGCCCTTCTCTCCCACCCGCCCGTGGCCAACCAGTACATCTCTCCCTCCCTTTCCTCCTAGCCGCCCGCGACCAACCAGCCACTGCTGACAGATCTGCACCATGGGAACCTGCAGCCGATGAGAGACAGGTAAGTCTAGAAAAATTTTAATTTATTTTTGATGTGGTAGCCAGTATGATTTCATTTTGTGGGGAGCAATGTGTTTTGTTTTTTTTTGTTTATTTCTCTGGGGGCGTGTGTTATTTTTTTTCTGTGGGGGCCTATGTTATTTTTTTTCTATGGCGGCCTATGTTGTTTTTTTACTATGGGGGCCAATGTTATTATTTTCCTGTGGGGGCCAATGCTATGTTTTTTTATGTGGGGGCCAATGTATGTGTGTTATTTCTTTGGGGCCATTGTATGTGTGTTTTATTCCTGTGGAGGCCAATATGTGTGTATATTTTTATGTGAGAGCCAATGTGTATGTTTTTTACATAGGTCGCGCATGCCGCATCGCCAGGTGGTGTGCCTTGGCAATTTTAAAATCTTGCGTAGTGTGCCTCGAGTTGAAAAAGGTTGAAAATCACTGTTCTAGAAGATAATAGCTAGAATCTGATTAGTTGCTTTGGGCAACATCTCCACTTCTAAAAACCTGCACTTAAATATACCCCTTACACTTTTAATACATTTTAAGGGTCCGACACAAAGACTGAAATGTGACCTGGATTACCACTGTTCAAGACAATTAAAGAATCTCTACCAAATTACATAGCATCCAGCATATTGTTACGCAGATAAAAGAATCTTCAGTCATTTCAAGAGACATTTATTGAGTTCCAACAGTGCATATTGTGCCAAAGGTTTATTTGAATATCCAGTTATTTCTCTAGTCTTTAGGTTTATTCTAAATATTAAGTAGGATTGTAGGAGTTGCCTTAAATAAATATTTAATAGTTTTGTAGGATTATTCTGATAGATATTCAAGAGGTTTGTAAGTTGAAATAAAAGTTATGTCATATCACAACTGCCTTATCTTGTATTTAATGCGAATGGTGAAACCCTTTCCATTTACCCATATTATATTGCTGACCAATTGCCGTCCTTTTGGGTGTCAGTAAAAATAAATATCCTATTCCTTTGCATTTCAAGCCTACTGTATGGTGCATTACTGTGTCCAGGAGGAGGGGACTTTTGCCTCTATGCTGTGGTGTGGAGAAAAGAGGAAGCAAAAGTTCTGCCAAAGACAGTGTAATGGCAGACACAGAGTCCTGATAGATAGATAGATAGATAGATAGATAGATAGATAGATAGATAGATAGATAGATGCAGCCAGGTAAAAATGGACCTGCATTATTCCAACACACTATGGGATGCTATAAATTTATTCTGGGTACCACACTTTGAATTGGCATCATGAACATTATAAACCAAGTCTAAAGCAAGTCATTCTAAGGGTGCAATCAGTATGTCACAACCACAATAACAAGTAGAGGGACATCCAGAGACCCATGTGGAAGCACAAAACAGAAAATCTCTTGCCCTAACTTCTACTTCTTCAATAACTGTGCATTGCTATTTTGTGACCTCCTGGCTATCCAGCTACTCAGGAGATACTCACACCCCTGGAGCAAGTACTTGAAGTGAATTCAAGAACAATATACAATCTATGAGTCTAATTCAGAGTTGGGAATAGAGTGAGATATCTCTCTCAACTGTGAACCTGAACAAACCATATTGCAATGCAAGGGGTGTAAATACATACATTGTTTTATATGTGGGGTAAATACTGACTGATTTTGCATGTAGCCCACAAATACTGCACAGCTTTATTATTACTCTACAATTTAGATGTCAGTTTGGAAACACTCCTCCCAAATCAAAATCTCTCTGCACATTTTAAATCTGCCCCACTTGCAGTGCAGCATGGTTTCACCAAGATGATCAGTTGAGAGAGATCTCTTTCTCTATTCACAACTCTGAATCAGGCTCTATGTTCCATCTACACCTGCTAATGAGAAACAGAGTGTACTGTAGATCCTCACTGTCCAGTAGAAAGCCTCAACCTAAGGGAAGTAAACTACAGTAAGGCTTATTGAACAGAGAAAGAGTATTGACAGTGTACATGAATTGAGATATATTTATTTGATAACATAACCATGTCAGAGTTGAAAGTAACTATGATAGTTCATCCTCAGCTTGAAAGAAATCATTCAGATTATCAATGTCTTCGATCCCAATGAAACTATGCCCCTCAAGTCATTAAACTGTGGAACAATACCATTTGCAAAAAGACATTAAGATCAGCTGCAGAAAGCTATCAAGACCAACTAAACAAGCTGCATGTGCCACCCAGACTAATTACAGCTGTATTCAGAGAGTCAAGCTGTAGCAAGTGAAACTACTGAGGAATGTGGTTCCATGCAGAGAGTAAAAGCTGAGAGCTCTGCAAACATGTATGCTGTACTTACATTCTGAAGGGGAACATACTGTACCCAGGGCCAGCCGACCCATTACGCGAAGTACGCAGCCACGTACGGTGCCAAGCTATAAGGGCGCCGTGTCCGGTGTCCCACAGCTATCCACCACATTTGCCGCCGTGCTGCCCGCCAGTGCCGCCAGTGCTGCGGCCTGCACACTGTCGGTGATTGACATTACAGCCTGTACTTTCAATCACCGACAGTGTTCAGGTTGCAGCTAATCCGGCGGTGCCATGATGACCACTGCCTCCTTCCCTCTCAGTCCCTCCCACTGGCTCCCAGAATGCCTGTGCGGCGCACCGCGTGATGTCATTGCGGCCGCGCCTGACATTCTGGGACGCAGGGGAGAGAACTGTAGACATGAAGCAGCCTGCAGGACCGGGACGCGGAGGAGCAGCCTTTGCCTGGAGGGACCCACAGCAGGTAAGTCACTGGGGGAACAGGAAGATTAGGAGGCGGTGAATGCTGAGGAGAGGGGGGAAGGCATTATATGTGTGGCATCATTTATTATAAAGGTCATTACATGTGTGGCATAATTTATTATAAAGGGCATTACATGTGTGGCATCATTTATTATAAATGGCATTATAGGTGTGGCATACTTTATTATAAAGGGCATTATATGTGTGGCATACTTTATTATAAAGGGCATTACATGTGTGATATAATTTATTATAAAGGGAATTACACGTGGGTGGCATAATGTATTAGAAAGGGTGATCATTTGGGGATGTTCCGCAAGGAAAAAACCCCATCCCCGATCGGCCACTCCCCCTTTTTGAAAGCGGCTTGCGCAGAGCAACGACATCTGCAAAAACGTCTTTGTGGAGGAGAGGGGGCAACTGGGAATTTCCGCCCTGAGCTCCACATTGTCTAGAACCTGCCCTGAGTATACTCATGGCTGGAATGGATGGAGGGATCAATCTCATGACCGGCCCCGGCGTTAAGTCCAAGGAAGAGTTCTGGGCCCTGGTAAAATATAAATACTGTGGCCTGATTTGCATATTAGTCATCCACTGGCTGTCACTCTCTCCCTGACACCGACTGCTGTCACCCTCTCCCTGTCATCCACTGCTGTCACCTTCTACCTGTCATCCACTGCTGTCACCTTCTCCCTGTTACCAACTGCTGTCGCTCTTACCCTCTCCCTGTCGTCACCCTCTCCCTGTCGTCACCCTCTCCCTGTTACCAACTGCTGTCGCTCTCACCCTGCTATCACCCTCTCCCTGTCCCCATTTGCTGTAACCCTCTACCTTTCATCAATCATTGCTGTCACCCTCACTGATGTCACCCTCTCCCTATCACCTAATGCTGTCACCCTCTCCCTGTCGTCATCCAGTGCTGTCACCCTCACGCCGTCACCTAGTGCTGTTACCCTATCCCTGAATATGTATCTTTGGGTATAATTGTATCTTAGCACCCAGGGTGCTGTATGAGGGCTTCATACATATTCATGTGGGGGCCTATGTGTGTGTTTAATTACTTTCATGTGGGGCCTGTTTTTTTTTGCGAGCATAAAAGCATAATTATTTTCACATGGAGGCTAATGTGTTTTTTTTTCTTTGTGGGTAGCCTATGGGGGTTATTAAATTAGCCACAGGGTTTCCCCCGTGACTAATTACCGTAAAAAATCCCTGCTGCATGGGGAAAGGCTGTACAATTAAATAGCCTTTTTGACACACCGGAAAATCGGGATTATTTCAACAGGGGGGCACCAAAATCTATATCCGCTTACCAAAAAAATTAGGCTCGGGCCAGCCCTGAGTGTACCAAATCTTCAGCCTCTCTCTAAACCTCTAGACTTGACCTGGACTCCTTATGGATCTCTGTCAGCTTATAATATTCCACCAGCTCCCTCGCTGGCATTGGCAGACTTGGCTCTGAACTGGTAGTTACGTTATGAGCCTGATTTTTTTCCATAATAGTTTGGCAGCTCCTTCTGAAAGACTGGTAGTATTCTCTGTAGATTTGGTAGCCGTCTTTAAGGGATTTTCATCCAATTTATTGGCTTTGATTCTATCTATAATGCTGTTACCCTGTGCAACAGTTGTTCCGGCAATAGCAACACCTACATCCACTATGGCTTCATTCATGCACTTCTGTTTAATAATGACCTCCTGTAACCTCAAACACTTTCTTTGATAAATTATTCTTAGAACAGTAGCATGTACAGTACGTGCTAGATATATTTTATCTAATCAGTCTGTGAGGGATAAATAAGCGGCTTAGGGGTCTATTTACTAAGCCTTTGATGGAGATAAAGTGAACAGAGATAAAGGACCTCATTCAGAGTTGGTCGTTGTGGCCGCATGGTCATAAGGGAAAAGGGGCCGGATATCAAATGATGCACTCGCAAGTTGCGTCCTTAAGATCGGATCGTTAGCTGGCCGACCAAGGGGAGGATGAGGCCGTAAGACAAAAAATACACCCCCTTCTCGTACGCATTACACGTCATCTCCGGCCATATAAGGATTAATCGAGACCATCGGAACTGGTCGTAGAGCTTAAGGTTGACCATACCCTCTCTTAAGCACTACGATCAGGTCAGTGTACAAACCACCCATGTCACGTGTGCCATGACACTACTTTGTTAATTATGCACTCCCATAAAATGCCGTTCGCATAATTAGGCACGCCTGCGTTCGGATCTCCATTCCCCCGTTTTCACGCTCCTTCCCCTGTTACCACCCACAAACGCCTCATTCTGTCACTCAAACTACCGACCTGACTGTGTTCAAGGAGAGAGAAATTTCTGATCGTAGCAGCTAGTTTGCGCACGCGCATTGCGAACTTTACGCATGCGCACTTTAGCGAACATCGGTGGCGTACGACCGTGCGGCCGCAACGACCGACTCTGAATGAGGTCCAAAGTTACAACCAATCAGCTCTAACTGTCATTTTTCAAACACAGCCTGTAACATGACAGTTAGTAGCTGATTTATTTGGGACTTTATCTTCGTTCACTTTATCTCCATTCCAGGCTTAGTAAATAGACCCCTAAGTGATGCTATTGTTTAAACTTGTGTAGTGACAGTTGAAATTAGTTCTTATATACGATATGGTCATTGGTAATAATGCACAGTCATGTGATTTAGGGGTCTATCTACTAAGTTCTGGAGGGAGGTTAAAGTGAACGGAGATAAAATACCAACCAGTCAGCTCCTAACTGTCACTTTACAGGCTGTGTTTGAAAAATGACAGTTAGTAGCTGATTGGTTGGTACTCTCCATCTACTTTATCTCTCTATAAGGCTTAGTACATAGACCCCTTAGTCTGACAGCTTTCCTCCTGCTTTCTATTACATTTTCAGCCATTTCTGGAAGTAATGACATCTCTACTGATATCACAACTCTTTTCAAATGATGTCTCACATATCCCATATACTACTAGATGAAGTAGTTGTGTTTTGTTGTGAGACCATAATCACTTCTAAATACCATTCAAAATAGGTCTCCATGAATATAGAAACATATAATTTGATTATATAATGGATCCCAATGGCAGTGGCGTCACAAGGGAGGTGAGGGCAACACCCGGGTGTCACCCGCTGAGGGGTGACACCAAGGTGCAGACTCCCCCTCAGTCTTCGCCGCACACACAGCATCCCACTGCCTAATGGTATTGTTTGCTCTGTTTTAGTTGTGTGTTTTTGCTATTAGGGGTCTATTAACTCAGCCTTGGATGGAGATAAAGTGAACATAGATAAAGTCCCAACCAATCAGCTCCTAACTTGCATGTCACAGACTGTGTTTGAAAAATGACAGTTAGGAGCTGATTGGTTGGGATCCAAGGTTCAGTAAATAAACTCCTTAGTTTGGTAGACAGGTGAAAAGAAACATGGTGGCCAGTTTCAGGAAACATTTAAATCTTATGTGGGGCCCTTCATTACTGCCTATCACTGAAATAATTTATATTATTTACTTTTTCTTTTAAGAATTAAATTATATAGTATATAACATTTCTTGTTGTGTATCATACAATGAACTTAGTAAATGCGTAGGTTATCATTTTAAAAATATTGTGTCATCATTAAAAATGTTGAACCAATTGATGATGTGATAATATCCTTCAATTTCTTATTGCACAATTGTACAAGAGATTTTCACCTGGCCTCCTGCCCCTCCCCCTTTCCTCCCCACATGTATTGGCTCCATCTCTTCTGTCTGTCCTTCACTGTAACAGGGAGTGCTATGTAGCATCACTCACCAGCATTTATTCCTGTAGAAGCCGAAATCAGCCATACAATGAATGTAATGCAACCACCTACCAGGAAGTTTCCGGCTGTCATAAGCCCGCTTATTCTGATTACGAAGTAGCTGCAATGCAAGAGGTCAGTTTTAGAAGTTGTACAGTATATCACACATTTTAGTATTTATAGCATGTGTTGTGCTGTGCAGACAATTAAAGAAGCCTGCAGGCATCAGCACTTTTAAATATTTGTTTTCACTAAATAAATTATATTGTTTAAGGCCATAGGGCAGAGGGTCTGATACTGATTACCTTTTACAAAGCTTTATAGTGTGGATCAAACAAGTTCTTTGGGCTCAGACCATTACTGTGAAACAGTAGTTAATGTCAAAGAAGTATTACAGATAAATTGCAGCTGTAACCGCTGCTTGCATGTGTGTGGTGTGGTAGTTTGTCTTGCATGACTCCTACTTGGTATTGTCCTTAGGTTGACCGGCTGGCTGTAGCTCAGCCTCTTCCATGTCAGCATTATATGGATTAGAATTGACAAATAAAAGTCCCTGCACTTTCATGTAAGGTGCTAAAACAAGCAGTATAGATCAGGCAGTTGAAGCCATGCACAATGACAATGTGCTGAGAATAATGACAGTACTACGTATTTAATTACATGACAATATAAACTAGAGATGAGCAGTTTGGTTTTCATAAGAACTGAGCACACTTCAACTTAGGTTTCTGAGTGAATCCCAGCCCTAGCTTGTATCTTCCCGCCAAGTAATTATCACAGAACAAAGCAAACTTAATTTTCCTGAAGTAGGATCTCACATGTTTTGGATTGCATATAAAAGTCCCTCTCTTGTCTTCGGGTGCCATTTCACACAGGAGAGTGTAGGGAAAGGGTGTGGGACTGTGGGTGGCTGTGTACTAAAACGGCATTAGGCCGCCATCAGGGCAGTAAGAGTTGTAGTTAGGACTGAGTAGATAGATGCAGTGGGTGTGGGAAGGGTGCTCGCAGGCATCATTATCAGTAATACTTGCCAACTTTCTGTCAGAGTGATTGCATCATCCCTGCCCCGCCTCCCCACTTTACAAACCTGAGATTTCCAGCATTGTAAAGCAAGGGGCAGGGCTACTATAACCCGATTCAGGGCAAATTGCGTAATTGAACCCCTCCGGACTGCCCACTTTGAAGGGTATTGACGGGCAATGCGTGGGGGGGGGATGCAACCAAACCAGGACGCTTGCCCTCAACTGCGGAGGGCCGGGAGTGCCACTGATAATTGGGAACCTCCCGGCCATTGCAGGAGAGTTGGCAAGTATGTTTTCACTGTATGTGTGTTTGTTTGTAACACACACTGCACACTCACGTACTGCAAACAAACAGGCTACTGTGAGCGGTGCTCTTGATTGTCTGTTAAAGTGAACCTGCACTGTAAAATAATAACAAGCAGTCCAGCATCAGCTACCAGCAGCATGGAAAGATCCCTGCATAAAAAATCTCCACCACCAACACCTTCATCATCAACTTTCTCATTAATGATCAGAGGTAGTCCTCCTGCATCCAATTTGCAAAGGCTAACTGACTTCTCCTCTATGTAGGATTCCCAAGAGGAATCATTGTGCACTAGGGCTGCTGTTGCTGGGGGTGAATCTTCATCACAGAAGGGTAAAAAGTAGAGGCCAGTTTAAAACAACAATTGACTGTAAAACAATTATTTGAAAGAGGAAACAAGTATGACAGCTGCCATCCTGTTGCATAGCGGATCACTGAAGCCATGATGGCTATGTTAGCATTTGGTCTGCATCCAATATCCGCCATCAATGTATTCGGCTTTAGACAATTAGTTGACGTTTTGTATCCCTGCTACCATATTTCATTTTGATTCCATTTTACCACATCAGCAAGTCCTCACCTGTACCAGGATGTTTTTTTAAAACAAAAAAACAAAAACGTATTCTTGGCCAAGAAAATGCCATTGTACCTACTATCCCATTAACTACAGATATGTGGATAAGTGGTGCTGGTGAAACTAAAAATTATATGACTGTTAGAGCCCACTGGGTGGGTGTATCACCTTCAACAGCAGCAGCAGTATCTAACACACAACACCAGTTCAATCACAGGCAGGCTACTCTTTGTATCACCAGCTTCACTAATGCTGGGTACACACTAACAGATATATTGGTCAATCAATTGATCGGCCAATATATCTGCTGCCCGTCGGGCAGTGTGTACATGCAATATGTCGGTGAACATCATCGTTCACCGGCATATTGCATTGGCTGTGCTGCACAGCTGATGGACAGATATGTCTGTGTCTATCTTTTAAAAAAACTCAGGAATGTGATAGCAAAATGATTTACCCTGCTAAGACTCTCCTCAGGATTTGTCAATTCCGAAAATGCAAATAACATTGTGTGAGTATTACAACTGGTGAATTTGAACATTTACCATGTTTTGTGCACACATGCTCTCTTTGGCTCGAAAAGTTTCGGGACATTTTCGGCATTCAGCGACAAGCTGTAGAAGATTGCAGCAGCTGCAACAATAGTTCCATTTGCAATGCCACCAACTGAGCCAAGAGGTAGTAACCATGTAGAATTCCACCCTCTGTATGCTTCAGCAACTGGAGGAACAGCAACAAGCCATCCAAACATACATAACAATCCATGACACAGGGAAAGGAGGGGGAATGTGCCTTAGTCCAGCTTAGTGGAGAATACTTTCCGTTTTATGCAAGCTACTGAAACCATTTGCATTTGTAACCGATTTAGTGAGTTCAGACACTGCTAGTCTAATTCCCTAGAAAAGCCGCTTGACAAACTGAAGGAAGAGATGAAGCTAAGTGATTCCATTAAGTATGTTGTATTTGTAGATCAAGTTCTTTATTTGCTTTACCAGAACCAGAGCGCTTGCAACATCTTGAAATTGAATTACTACATTTTGTCAACCATGTGTGATACTAGGTTTAAATTGAAAGTAATGTCTTTATTTCAAACTGACACAGATCTTAAAATGTTCAAATAGCTCCTTGCCAGCAAGTTGTCGGCTCAAATGGCACATGACATAACACAACGTCAACTGCTTCTGTTTCTCCTGCAAATCCTGTTGCCAAGAAAAAACAGAGCTTTTCCAAGAGACCCACTGGTTATGATGATGAGTCAACTCACTGCACCAGAGTGAAACAACTTTATGACATCTGGTCAGGCTTAAAAGAATTGCCCACAATTATTGATACCTCCACCATGACTCAATCTCATACAGTAAGGAACAATAGAATGGTGGAGGATTATTTTAATGACAATGTACAAATTAGCATGCAGCCTACATATACAAAATAGTGGCTATGTGCAGTGAATAAAATAGAGACCATTCAGTAAAAGGGGAATGATAGACTTGTAACTTAGAAAGTCACATTATACCATACTATAGATACAAGTGCGCATAGTATAGGAGAACATTTCCTAACTCTTTAGGCTCCTATACACAAATGTAACTAGCCCAATAGGGAACAAAAGTTACACTGTTTCCAAATAACCGCTACTTAGATACTGTGAAGTTTCAAATTATGAACAACACTGAGAATGCCAAAGGCAGATTAGCAACAAATATTATGATTGCTTTGAAATGAATTCTGTGGATATAACAGAAAATAAAACTACAACAAACTAATTACACCCAAAATTATTGGAGAATAAAATAGGAACACCGTACAGTTGGACAATTGATTTTATAATCTTTATTGACACTTTCTAACTGAAATCACTACTATATTTTATAAATTGCTTCATATTTTATGATATAAAATAAAAGTTATTGTTTAAATGAATTACATACTCACTATCATGTTTTAATTGTATAACAATAATAAGAAAATATACCATATGATGGTAGGAGTATAGAGCACCGAGTAAAGCAACCCCTACTGTTTTTCTCTCCTTTTTTCTAAAAGACTAAATTAAAAGCAGTTTTGCAGTATATTTCAGAGTCACATAATAAAAATCATTCAGTTGGTACACAAAATGTCATCAGATGCAGTATAAAGATTATACACACTAATTAATGAATTATTTACATATTATAATTTCGTATATTATTTTTAGGTTATTTATGTTATATATATTTAATTTATTTATTATTATTTATGATTAATTAGGGATATTATACCTAAATTTTAAATGAAAATATAGAAATAATAACAGTAATCATATTAAAGTAGAAAACAACATCATAATAGTTATGAAAGCAAGTTTTGCTGTTTATTTTAAGGTATGTAGCAATACTATATTTAGATATAGAAGGGATATTTTTAAAATCTAGACAGCGGGGATTCCGATGGTCACAATGCCAATGCTGGAATCCCAACACTTATCGGAATACCGGCACCGGAGTCTCAACTGCCAGAATCTCAGATGTAACTAACGAGGTTGGGGGGAGGGTTAGGGTTAGGCACTAGGGAGAGGGTTAGGTTAGGCACTAAGGGGGGAGGGCTAGGTTTAGGCACTAGGTGAGGAGGTAAGGTTTAGGCATCGGGGAAGAAGAGTTAGGGTAGTGTTAGGGGTTAGTTTAGGTATACTTATCTTGAGCCGTCAGGATGGTAACCTAGTCAGGATGCCGGCATCAAGATTTTGACCACTGGGATCCCAAACGCCGGTATCCCATACCCAAAGCCAATATAGAGATATATGTGCATACATATGCAAGCAAAAAATATATGTGTGTATTCATGGACATACGCCCATAAGTATGAATAGACATATACCCACATATGCCCCATTTGTAAAAAATATAAGTAGCTAATATACTGTAGTCTCAAATAAAAGAAGATGGAGAGACTAATTTGCCTAATGAGTAAAATTATATATTTAAACATCAGTAAACCAATGCAAAGAAAACAATTAAATATAAACAAATAAAGGAAAATGTTTTGTCCTGTGAGAAAGGTTCAGGGTTGGGACAGAAATGTAGATATGGATATGGATATGCTGTGACCCTGCCATGCTGTGAAATTTAATAAAATTATTTTTTTGAAGACTGGTGAGTGCACCCCATTTTTTCAAAGTTCTCCTGTTAATCAATATATTTTCCTTTATTTGTTTATATTTAATTATAATCTTTGCAAAGGTGGTGGACGAGCAGCCCAGATCTACTATATGTCCTTTGGGGAGGAGCTCAAGAAGGTCATACCACCTGCAATCCTTCCTGGGACCCATATAGAGGACACCAACCATTCACCATCACAGTGCCGAGCTGGTTAGTAACCAAACCAACTTTTAACTTTTAATTGTACCAACCTAATTCAGTCTGAACTTTATTGGAAGAGCTTGTTTTTACTTGAATAAACTGTTAATAATTAAATACCACAAATTGGTAGCAGGAATCATAGCAGAGGATCTGCAATTTGCATATGTGTACAGTGTTCACCCTTTCTTTATTTCTTTCCACAGCTGCACAACAGAAGAAGGCTTCTGGCAAGGCTTCAGCTAAAAGGTTCAAACAGACGAGGATGATTCCAAAACAAATACAAAACAAATAAAAGTACAATGAGCCTATAGGTGAGCAGGCATCTGAAATACATCTATATTGTCAAATAACATTAATGCCATTACCATTGTGACATTTTGACATTTAACCCTACATCCAATAAACTATGTAATGAGGTCAAAAACATATCAGTATTTTAACCTTCTTAATTAGAGCCTAATAGTTAGAAGTCACTGATATATAAAGAACTAACTTCATGCAAACCTCTCATCCACAAATACCTTAAACACTATGCTTATATTGTGGAGAATTCAAGAGCTTAATGGAGTAACAACTGAAACCACCTGTGCACAAGCATGGATATCCATAAGAAATGCATTGTTAGGAGTGCAAAATAACTAGGGACAGTGTATACCCAACAGACAGGTCGACATTGAGGAGTTTTCTGATTGGGAGGACATCATCCTGATGCCAGTTGTCCCTGTTGAGCCTGCAGAGGGCACCGCGGCAGGCTTCATTATGGAGACTCAAGAACTGCAGCAGGCTGAGCCACAGCTCACACCCACATCTCAACTCGCCCCGACTGTTGAAGAGGTGGCACAGTCTTTGGAGAACTTTCGCCAACTCCAAGTAAACTTCATGAACACCCAAACCAAAATGACCAGTAACATTGATATGCGGCTGTTAGAAATTAGCCGAGCCATTAGGGGGCCAACAGAGGCTCGTATCAGCCTACAAAGAAAGCTTCCTGACCAAAGGGCTACAATGACAGCTCCCAGCACATCAACTGCTAGAAATCAAACAATGACACCATCAGTTTCATCACCAACCAGTTCACTAAGGTGCAGTGTGCATACATGGGTCGGTCTGGCTAAAGGCGTAGGTAGCGACAGAGATAGCACATGGCCAAAGAAATAAATGTGTTATTTCCATGGGCGTATGGTCAGGGGCTGTGCTTTATAGCATTAGACTGCAAGGCCCCTGTATCATAAGGAGGAGGAGGTGTAATGTGCATAAAACCATGCACATTACACCATCTTCTCTGTGCGTTTCAGGGGCTGTGCAGCCTATTGCTATAAAGTATAGCTTCTGACTGTACGCAGTCACCACTACAGTCCCCCAACATAAAATCATTACGATGCCCCTGGTTATTTCCCTATGGCAAAATTACAATATTTAGGTTATATTTTATAATATAAATTTGCAGATTTCACTAAATTTGTTGGATTGCAATTTTGAATGTGTCTGTCTTTTTTTTAAGTCAGATAAATCATATGTGTGTACAGCCATGGCCAAAAGTTTTGAGAATGACACAAGCATTGGTTTTCACACAGTTTGCTGCTTCAGTGTTTTCAGACCTTTTTGTCAGATGTTACTATAGTATACTGAAGTAAAATTACAAGCATTTCATAAGTGTCAAAGGCTTTTATTGACAATTACATTAAGTTTATGCAAATAGTCAATATTTGCAGTGTTGACCCTTCTTTTTCAAGACCTCTGCAATTCGCTTTGGCATACTGTCAATCAACTTCTGGGCCACATACTGACTTATGGCCTCCTGCCTCTTGAGGATTGACCACTAATACTCAATGGGATTAAGGTCTGGGGAGTTTCCTGGCCGTGGACCCAAAATGTTGACATTTTGTTCCCCGAGCCACTTAGTTATAACTTTTACCTTATGGCAAGGTGCTCCATCATGCTGGAAAAGGCATTGTTCATCACCAAACTGTTCTTGAATGGTTGGGAGAAGTTGCTCTTGGAGGATGTTTTAGTACCATTCTTTATTCATGGCTGTGTTCTTAAGCAAAATTGTGAGTGAGAGAAATCGAATATAGCAAATTGCGCCTCTAGAATTGATAAATGTGTATAATTGCTAATGATGTAGACAAACGAGGAAGAGGGAGTGTATGGTACAAAACAACAACGTCTTTTACTCAATTATTGCAAGTGATCTGACAAATCTTTACATGAATACAATATAACAAGTAAAAGAAGTCAATATAAATCTGCAATGGTCTGATACAAACAAAATATATATTTAAATAATAAATAGTAGTAAAAAAGAAAAAGAAGAAATGAGGATTATGGAACAGAGAGATTCTCCTACAATATGTGGGGAAAGTGGAGATAAGGGGGGGGAAGGACAAACTTGATGTTTGAACTGAGAATTGTCTTATTTGATTGTCTTAATCTACTTAAGACTCAAAACTTGTGTGAAGTAATGTCTGAAAGTTCTGTTAGAGGGTGGCGTCCCACAGCTATAATACAGGTCCGATATTTCCAGAGAATGGCACGAGGGGCCCAAATAAAGATGTTCTCAGTCCTCTGCAGTAGATAAGGGGATCCTTTATACATCCTGGACTTAGGGATAACGGGTGGGTGTGACTACCATAACCGACAAGTATCCTCAGACTCCGGACTAGCTGTCTGTCCGGGGGCTAGGTGTTCAGTGCTGAGCCAGTCAACAACAGCTCATCACTGCCCCTAAGCTCCCAAGACTGCAGTGTCAGTCATGGTTGGGGATAAACTAGCAGTCAGCCTTGCCGGGCAGTGTACCAGGTACCCCCCACCTAGGTGGGGTGAACCTGATAGGCAGCCTGGCAGGGCTGACTGCTACTTTATCCCCCCCTCCAAGACTCCTCATTTCTTCTTTTTCTTTTTTTACTACTATTTATTATATAAATTTATCTTTTGTTTGTATCAGACCATTGCAGATTTATATTGACTTTTTCTAATTGTTATATTGTATTCATGTAAAGCCAGATCACTTGCAAGAATTGAGTAAAAGACGTTTGTCTACATCATCAGCAATTACACATTTATCAATTCTAGAGGCGCATTTTGCTATCTTTGATTTCTGTAACCATTTACGGAGGGCGTAGGGGTCCCTTCGCTTGCATCTCTGCTGCCTATCATATACCCATATTTTGTTGATGGTGAGGTTTATTAGTTTTCAAAATTGTGAGTGAGCCCACCCCCTGGGCTGAGAAGTAACCCCATACATGAATGGTCTCAGGATGCTTTACTGTTGGCATGACACAGGACTGATGGTAGAGCTCACATTTCCTTCTCCGGACAAGCATTTTTCCAGATGCCTCAAACAATCTGAAAGGGGATTCATCAGAGAAAATAATTTTACCCCAGTCCTCAGCAGTCCAATCCATGTACCTTTTGCAGAATATCAGTCTGTCCCTGATGTTTTTCCTGGAGAGAAGTGGCTTCTTTGCTGCCCTTCTTGACACCAGCCCATCCTCCAAAAGTCTTCACCTCACTGTGCATGAAGATGCTCTCACACCTGCTTGCTGCCATTCCTGAGCAAGCTCTGCACTGGTGGTGCCCTGATCCCACAACTGAATCAACTTTAGGAGATGGTCGTGGCGCTTGCTGAATGTTCTTGGGCGCCCTGAAGCTTTCTTCACAACTATTGAACCTCTCTCCATGAAGTTCTTGATGATCCGATACATGGTTGATTTAGGTACAATCTTACTAGCAGCAATATCCTTGCCTGTGAAGCCCTTTTTGTGCAAAGCAATGATGACTGCACGTGTTACCTTGCAGGTAACCATGGTTAACAGAGGAAGAACAATTTCAAGCTCCACCCTCCTTTTAAAGCTTTTAGTCTGTTATTCTAACTCAATCAGAATGACAGAGTAATCTCCGGCCTTGTCCTTGTCAACACTCTCACCTGTGTTAATGAGAGAATCACTGACATGATGTCAGCTGGTCCTTTTGTGGCAGGGCTGAAATGCAGTGGAAATGTTGTTTTTGGGCTTAAGGGCCTGACTCAGGTTAGTTCACAATGCTGCGTTTGCAAGCACCCCTCTCGCTGCGAAAATATGCTAATGAATACAATCGCACAGCAACTGCAGCTCTATACCAAGCCGCCCACTTTCCATGACATGCATCCACAAGTCAGTGAAAATATTGGTAACATCGAGTAACATCGGATCCATCACAATTGTGGTTGACCTGACCCTACCGGACTTTCCGCTAGTCTCCAAACATTCAAACGTTATGAGCAGGGCTCTCTTACCGTTTATGTCTGTCTGTTACTACCCAGTGTTGTTCTATTAATGTTGTTTCCATTTGTAAAGCGCAACGGAATATGCGGAGCTATATATGAAACTATTAATAAATAAATAATAAATAAACATTTCCGTTGATGTGCACTCTATTAAAATTGGTTGTAATAATTTATTTTGTTATATTTACAACTACTGTATCTATAAAATTATACCTATAACCTGATTATTTGCTATGTGCAATTTCTCCTCTTAGTAGTTTGAGTGTCAATGCTGTTCACCATCACAGATATTTGAGCGATGCTAGCTGTCTGTGAAAAAAATAATATTTCATTAAACTCAAAGTTATTACATTTTGATACATATAAGTTGTTTAGTAAAGGTTAGGTAGGTTTTGGAGAATGGTATATTAAAAAATAAAAATTAAGTTTAACGCTGCACTTCTTAATTACTTGAAATTATATTGTTTAGTAGCAATTAATTATAGGTTTAACAATGAATAGTTCTGATTTTTTTAAGTATATTTTCATCAAGTAATTTGGACTAACAATAATTGTTTTTTCTAAAAGACCCAGATGGGATTTTTCTATTGGAAGTATTTGGCACATTAATAATACAAAGTGAATATATGCATTTAAGTTACAATATCATGGGGTATATTTGTTAAGTGGCAGCTTTTCAAAGTTGTGGCCTTATTGTGGTTCGGGCCACAGAATTTATTTTGGCAATATTATTAAATGCAGAACCAATCGTGTTTTGTATTTTTTATTATTGCCCTTTTAAATCTAGCATTCAGGACCGCCAAAAGCGGTGGTGCTTGGTAAATATATCCCCATGTACTAGCAAACAGTTCTAACCTTAGAATGTATATAATGTATATAATATATATACTGTATATTTATACACTAAAGTGCCAAACTCATGGGATAGCAATATGTAAAGGTAATGGTAGGTGGCATCACCATACTATGGGCCAATTCAGAGATATACGTTAATGCGAATGCAACTACTTTCATTCACGGATCGCAGTTGCTAAAATATGCTAATGCCTTCCAAAGCACAGCCGAGCATAGGGTCGCCTACTTTTGCTTTCTCATATGCGTCCAACGATGTACAACAGCATAAACATTGGTACTATCGACTCACAACTGGCAGCCATGCTGCATATGCAGCAAGTCTGACCAGCCACATACGATGCAGCTCTCCTTACACGTAGAGAGATCTCATGTTGCACAGGAGATGGCAATGCCTAATTTACGCACCCCCATGAAACGGCATTTAAATGGTCAGACATGCCTGCATTTGCCTAGCAACCCCCCGTTATATCCCCCAAATGGTGGCTTCCTGTAACTCATTTTGCAAATTGAACCTCTGCGCGGGTGTAATTGCAATACAATCGTTGCACACGTACAGCTCACATGCGTGTGTAAGGCAACCAGTCACTCGATCTGCTTAAAAATTGAAAATTGCGTACATCTCTGAATCAGGCCTTGTAAGTTCTTGGAAATGCTCAGAACTGCATCAGTTGTAATCGTAATGGCAAGGTGAAATTAAATATCGGAGTTCATATGGGGCATGATAGTGGGTGCCCAACAGATGTGACATTATATTTCCGATGTTGCACGGACATTCAACATTCCTCGATCTATGGTGTATCGGGAAACCTCATGGAAGGCATTAGCACCTACCATGGACAGCGCAGCGGACGATGATGAGTGCTTAATTATCATAACCGGCGGCGCCTGGCCAGAATTGTGCATAGTAAAAGATAAGTGACACTGGCTCAGATCACAACCACATTCAATGCAGGAGGTACCAGATGCATATCAGCAGGTCAGTGCAGTGTTCTTTAGCTTATATGGCATATGGGAGCAGAAGACCCACCAGAGTGCCTCTGTTAACACTATGACACTGTTAACATTACCTGGGCTTGTGACGTTGCTAATTGGAACCTGGAGGACTGGCAACATGTGTTGTGGTCCAATGAGTCACGGTTCCAGTTGGTTCAGGCTGATTTTAGGGTTCGGGTGTATTCACGTGGTATGGGATGGATCCGCCGGTCCACCTGAACACGTCATTGACTGGTTACCACTATGTTGCATTGCTTGATTACCATTTGCAACCCATTCATGAACTTTATGTTCCCCCACAACAATGGAATATTCTAGCAGCATAATGCACTGTGTCATTGGTCCCAAGTTGTACAGGATTGGTTTGAGGTGCATTCTGGAGAGTTCTAAACAAATGGTGGAGCCACCATATTCGCCCAACATGAACCAAATTGAACATTTATGGGATGCAGTGCAGAGGTACTTTCATACCCAAGATTCTGCATCTACAAATATCAAGAAGCTGTGGGAAGCTATCCAGATGGCAATTGTCAACATCTCTCCAGAGGTCTTCCGTCTACTTGTAGAACCAGTGCCACCTTGAGTTGCTGCACTTTGCCAGACTAGAGGAGTCCTACACAATACTAGACACCCTCCCCATGACTTTGGCATTTCTGTGTACACTATTTTCTGGGTTTCATTTTTTTGGGGGGTGAGGGGTGAGGATGTTACCCTACTTTATTCTTGAAAGAACCATAACCAGCTAAATTGTATTAGTGCACAAAAAAGGTGAAACCATATTTTGTGACAGGAGTGGAATCCCATGTTTCTGTGATGGAAAGCCTACTTTCCTGCCCACATGTACTCCTAATGAACATTCTTGGAAGATGGTTACCACTTGCACTGTATGTACAGAAAGTCTATTAGCCACATCCTAAATGCCAGCCTTAGCCAAATTGGTTTCTAAATTAACTTCAGAGCATATTGTGGTATGTCATGCATTCATTTCATTTTAATTATACCTTATGTTCCTATATTATTCCCAGTCATGTGAAGAATGAAATCTTCCATGGATTTTTTTTCTCTGCTAATGCATATACTTTGATTACTGTTACTATTTTGGCCAATGATCTAATTACATACTAAGAATATTTTTTGCACCACTTTTGAAAATGCATTGTAGTAGTACACCGACAATATTAATACTGAAATACTGTACTTATGCAGGGACGATTGTGTAAGTCTAACTTGGTTAAACAAAAAAAAGAACCTATTTAAACAGAAATGTTTAAATTTACAGGAAACATTCCTGTTAAGAGCAGTAAACTGAAACATAAAAATACAATTGAAAAATCATACCTGGGAAGTTTTTGAATTTATAATGACATGTGACTATTGTTTAATTTGTTTATATTTTATTATTTATTAAGAAGCATTAGTAGATTGTTCCAGAAAGCTATCTGGGCACCTACTTATTTTAAAGATGTATTATTATTATTATTATTATTATTATTATTATTATTATTATTATTATTATTATTATTAATTTATTTTTTTATTAGTGCAAGTGCTGTATTGTATGCAAGTTTGATTGAACTCTAGACATAAATAGTTTTAGGATCCTCTTATCTGGAAACCAATTATCCAGAAATATACCAGAGAGAAGTAATATTACATTAATGCTGCTCTTGACCCACAATTAGAGCTGACACCAGATTGGTTTAGCATTTAATTCTGTTGCCACTTTAAATCCTTTGGTCAAAGCCACTGACCATTGGTGGCTTTGATAAACCACAGGTTAAGAAATGTAGCCCCAAGTGTTTCCTCTTACTGCAGTATTTATGAAGACTGCTGCTAAGCCACTTAATGAGGGAGTGGGTAGCCATGAGAAAGGTAAAAAAGAAAGGGGTATTTTTGAAATATATTGTAAACTGTATTAAGCTTTTCTTATAATAGATTCAGCATCTGTTTTCCTTTTTTATTAACAGTAGTTTAGCTGTAGATTTATCAGTTGGTGCTAAATATTTTATTATGCCAAGCAGTTTTATGTGTACTGAACATCATGTTTTGAGTTGTATTAAAGTCTACATATTCGTTTATGGCTCATTATCAACCTATTTATTTTTATAACAAATCAGTGCCTTTATCAGTCGCTATTGGGATTCCCATGCAGTATGTATGTATGTATGTGTGTGTATATATATATATATATATATATACACTTATACACAGACACACACACGCACGCATGCACACACGCACACACACACATTTTACCAGGTTTGCAGATAAGCACAATTATTGTGTAATCATTTTTAAAATTCCAACAGAAAACCTTACTAAATGCTCTTGGGGCATGTTTTACGAACAGTTTGTGCTCTATAAAACAAAGCCAATAAACGCTGGGAACTTGTCTTGTAGTAGCCGTTCAGGGTTATTGTTTCCATGGCCAGAAACACCAAAGGTGTGAAAATCAAGTTGCTCTTTCACACTTACAGGTGGTCTCAACCTCTTATTGCATTGCTGCAAGGTAAAATGGGAAAAAGTTAACATACTTTAACATGACCTACCTTGTCAGGTATTGCCTGATAATAAAACAGGAATACTATAACATGCAAGTAATAACAACTTGGTTTCAAGATTACAGGTTTTCCGTGGTGGAGAAATAAAGGTCAGGGCCATTTGTCAGTACAACTGAGACCTCTCAGCTCTCATATTCCAATTTATTTATTTGGATCTTATCTTTCTCTGCTGGATCTGAGGTCGGTAGTTCTGAATTTCCCATTCTGGCAAAATTTTAAAGACATTTGGATAGTTTCTCTTTTAGAGGTCAGACATGTAAATATGATATACCCTTTGCAAGACAATGTTTAAAATACAATAAATGCTCCGGAAACAAGTAATAGTGCCAATACACACATTACAAAGTTTTGGAATAATTCAATATGACAACCCTGTCTTTACATTGGCTCAGAATCCATTTCATGTACAGTAGATGAACCGTTATAGTAACAGTTTTCACATCATACAAAAAGCAAAGGTGGAAATACACAGTGGACCAAGAAATACCAGCCAACAAATCAAGTTAATAAAACATAATCTTCACATTGAATTCCATGTACAGTATACAGCCTATCTATGCTTCCAAAATAAAAATTAGATGTTCATATCAAGTGTTACCATATGTATTTGATTTAAATTCAACTGCCACATTCTTACTGTACCTGAGCAATACAAATAAATATAAAAATATGAACAATTTAGAATTTAATTATTATAAAAAGAAAATGTTGAAACATGTTTCCTTAGCTCATATGAGGACATCCGCTGTGGTCACGATCAATGAATAGGGAATGATCTAATATTAATAATACTAAGCGCAAAATATCATACACTTTGATGGTTCTACGTGTCAGTCATAGTAACCAGCTAATAGCTCCTACCTCTGCCTCACAAATATCCATGCGAAAAAAAAAATATAATCATCATCGTTACTTTCATAATGTTATGGAATAATCTTTTTTCTGCAGCTTACCATTTTTATTTTCTCTCCTTATCACAATTAAATTAAATTCTTCCTCCTATCCATACAGTTAATTCTGCCTTTTGACCCATATAGTTGGTCAATTTGACCACATGAGTGGGTTGAAATTTATTATAGATCCAACTGTTTGGCCACTTGGGCTGATCATACAGATGACTTCTGTCTCCATTGCTGTTTGATTGTTGTGGTCTGAAGGTGACTTCTAACAGGGAGGGATGTACTAAGCATCACATTGCTGAAGCAGTACGTCCCACCACTTATCGGGTATATACCAGCAATAAATCCAGTATGTACCTAGAAATGTGCAAAGGACAGCTCTCCCGATAAGAGTTGTCCTTTGCAATAGAGGGACTTCCGGGTTTATGACCCAGAAGTCCCTCTGCACATGCACTGTAGGAAGTGCATACCGCAGGGGACAATGGGAGGGATCCAAGGCTTGGTACATATGGAAAATACGTAAAATTCCAAATTCTGAAAATGGCAGTTTTCGGATTTTTGCCAGCTTTTTCCTTTAGGACAACCCGCCCACACATAGGGGTGTAGCGTGTAGCCATGGTGCCTGGAGCATGTGTGTGCTACCGCACCCCCACCCCCAAGTGTGCCAGGTAGGGGGTATGTCCAGCATGTACAGGAAAATTAAAGGGAAATAAAAATAAACATTAGGGGCAGTATCAAACTGGGACATGGAGGGCTAGATATATTCCAACTCACTACCGCAATTCCACCAATTAAAAATAAACCACACAGTAGTGCCCACAATTCACGTTATGCCACATGGTAGTGCCCATTATTCAGATTACGCCACACAGTAGTGTCTTTTATTCATGTTACACCACTGTAGTGCCCCTAATTCACATTATGTTACACATTAATGGCCACAATCCACTTTATGCCACACATTTGCCCCCATTAATTTGTGTTATGCCACAGTTTGGCTATTTTTTAACATTATGCTACTCAGTAGTCCCCACAGTTCATATTATGCCACAGTAATGTCCATAGTTCACATTATGCCACAGTAGTGCCCCTTATTCACATTATGCCTAAAAATAGTGCCCCTTATTTAATTTATGCCATAGTAGTGTCCATTTTACACATTATGCCACAGTAGTGCCCCTTATACACATGCCATAGTAGTGTCCCTTATTGGCATTTGGTGTCAGATCAGTTAGGCGTGACCTCACCAGACTCATCGCTTAGGCTTCTCCCAGTCATGGGTGCTGTGACCCAGGCTCTCAGCAGCAGCACCCGGTTCAGACCTCCCTTCAGCAGCAGGGACACAGCTGCCATGTTCTCTCTTCCATGCAAACTGGGCCGTCTCACATCAGGGCCAGGGTGGCAGGTGGAACCTACCTCAAAAGTGGAAAAGAGGAGAAGCTGGGGGTGATAATGGGAGGGGACCGCCTCCTCCCCCCTCTTTGTTAGTGCCCATGGCTCCACCCTTCCTCTCTTCTGTTCAGAGCCAGATTAAGGGCCCTATGCAAAATACTGACTACATATTAATGTATATATAAATACATACAGTGCGTACATTTCTCATACAGCTCTCCCCACTCACTCAGATCTTCCCCCTTCTCACACATATCTCCTCCCCTCAAACACACACAATGATCACAGCTTTCTCCCTTACACAGCTCACCTGCCCTTACACAGCTCTCCCCCCTCACTCAGCCTCCCCTCACACACACAGCACTGCGCCTCACTCACATCTTCTCCTCACTCAGATCCCCCTTCATAGACACACACACAGTTCTCCCCCTCACAAAGATCTCCCCTCCTCACACAGATCAACCCCCGTACACACTCATACACACACAGCTCTTCCACTTTAAAAAGCTCTCCTCCCTTCACACACACAGATATTCCCCCTTAATCAGATCTCCTTCCCTCCTCCTTACTGTTGCAGGGCACCAGAGATCAGCCATTTGAATGGAGGGGGGGGGGTCATCTGAGCTGAGCCTGAAGCACACAAAGAGATCAGTGCATCCATACTGGGGTCGTTGTGTGGACAGAGCCACAAGCGCCACTCCTTCCACACCAGACAAGGGGGTCTGGAAGCACTGATCTCTTTATGTGTTTCATACTCAGCTCAGCAGATACTGTGCCCTTCGTCATCTGGCTGATCTGCAGTGCCCTGGCCAGAGCAGGTGCCTGGAGCAGGTGCTCCACTGGAACCACCCTCGCTACACTCCTGCCCGTACAGTCCAGCAGCAGTTAATAACATGCCAGAAAATAACACTCATGGTGTTGAGTATATAATTACAGGGATCCCAGTTACTTATTCTACAAATGCAACTAAATCAGCCCAACTGCCCAATATCAGTAATGATATAGCAGCATGTGTATCCATCTTATGAATTTCTAATGTGTCTTAATTATTTATTTAAAATGTCTTTTGAAATGCTCGAGCAATGACCAGTGTTTAGCAGGCTTTAAGTACCCTTGGAGATTGCTGATAAGTCATTACATCTGAATTGTTTAAGGCAAGAGACTTGGAGATGAATCATATCACCTACTCCAAAAGCTTAGAGGAGGGGTTCAAATCTAAGGATACCTGTACCCCATGGGCGTATTCACTGCTGTGACCATGCTAAATAGCGCCCTGTGCCAGCCTGCCACCTTAGCACCTGATGTCATGACACCAAGCGCGTGATGTCATGATGGTGGGTGGAGGGAGCAGGGCCAGCAGCGCTGATTGGAACATCCTAAGAATGCTCTAATAAGCTGTACAGACTTCAGGGCCCGGAGCATCTAAAGGACACTCCGGCAGTGCCACAGCAGTGATCCAGGCTGCAGTTTGCTTTTCTGGGCATCCTGCTAGTCACAAGCAAGGGTCGTGGGGAGGCAATGGTGCCGCCCCCAGGGCACTGTGCTCATTGTGGCTGCACCGGTCCCACACTCCTAGTTTCGGCCCTGGGTGTATGAGACATGCTGTCCCACACAGTTTTATACACTGGTATTTTTACTTGTACATTGCATGTTCAATACTGTATGTGATCCATTACACAAAGGCCAGGAATTGATCTTGTGCAAGTAATGACATGTGTGTGACTATTTAAATGTAATGCCCCCTCCAGATCATTTTGCATAAGCCTAACCCTTTTACATTATGTGACGATGGTCACAGGAGAATTCTACAAGTGAGATGAGGCACTAGGCCTAATAGGAATCAGGGGCAGAGCCTAACTGTTTGTTTGGAGACAGAGATCTTAGAGCTAGGGAGCGAGCTCCTGTGCTCCCCCGATGGGATAGAAGGGCAGGCTGTGGCGGCTGCCACGATGCCAATTTAACGCCCATGGACAGAGACAAGTGGAGAAAGACATTTAACACCCGTGGAGAAAGACAAGTAGAAAGGTCTTCAGAGAGACCTAGAGAGAGGTTTGGAGTGATATCTGGAGAAAGAACTGGGCAATGAGAGAATCTGTAGCCAGAATCCTGCAGTCTGAGCAGCACAGTGAAGTCTTCATCATGCAGCACCCAGAAGAGGGTAAGAGCTGCAGAGGCATTGCTCAGAGGGAGGAAGAGGAGTCCCAAATTAAATAGAGATTAACTCTGGAGTCCCACCTAATTGACACTTGCTCATGCACAGCCAAATGGCTGCGCATGTGTATTACATCTTCCGGGTCCGCAACTCAGAAGTATTGACATCACTGGGACATCTTGATATCGGAGGAGCTGTCCTGACAAGTTGTTATTAATACATTCAGGAGGAGAGGTCAATGAGGGTGTAGTGGGTTAGTTCAGACGACCCAGTTCGGGACAAAAAATCCGCATTCATATGTAGACGTCCCGTCTGTGGCGGACTTCAAAAGAAAAAGGCTGGAGCGCCAGGACCACCTTGTCAGTCTTGCCTTAAAAGTTTGCAAAGACTGTAACCATTTTAACGGTGCATGATCAGTAACTACAGTAAACCTGTCCCCACAACGATAATATCTCAATGACTCAAGAGCCCATTTTATAGAGGCATTCTTTTTCTACTACAGAATACCTAGTCTCTCGTGGGAACAACTTTCAACTAAGATATGGAATCGTCTGTTCAATGCCATCAAACTCCTGAAACAAAACAGCTCCCAAGCCCACATTTGAGGCGTCTGTTTGTACAACAAAAGGCTTGGTAAAATATGGAGACTTTAAAACTAGGCCTTTACACAAAAGATGTTTAATTTTGGTGAATGCAGACTGACAGTCCCTAGACCACTCAAGTTTATTTGGAGAAGAATTTTTCAAATGATCTGTTAAGAGAGCTGTTAAGGTAAAAAATGTAACCAAAAACATCCTGTAAACCCAAGAAGGACAATCATTTTTTCTTGGTAGTTGGAAAGGGGGCATCAGCTAGTGCCTGTACCTTACTCACAAGGTGCTTCAGACACCCACTGCCCACCACATAACCTAAGTGCTTGGTTTCATTTTTACCTAGAACACATTTCTTCAAATTAGCAGTTAAACCTGCCTCTCTCAAAGACTGAAGAACAGTCCTAAGGCCCTGATTCAGACCCAGTCTCAATGAGAGTTTGCACGCATGATGCGCATGCAAATATTTGAAAGTGACGCGGCGGGGAGCGATCGCTCGCCAAGGCATAAGCATGCCCATCGTACCTGTATGAGCGTTCACTTTGTGTATGCAGACTCCCCTTAGCATATGCAGAGACCCCCACTGCCCCACGTCATCTCCTGGAAGTTTATGAAAACATTGGTACATCGACCACTATCGAATGTGAACGCTGTGCTTGTGGTAGCTTTTTTTCTACCGCAAGCATTGCGAGGAAAACTGAGGAATAAAATGGCTGGTGACATGTACTGTGACGCTGCCTGTTAATTATGCACGCCTCTAAAACGACGTTGAAACACTCGGGCACACCTGCTTTCGCATCTCCAACCCCCTGTTTTTATTGGACTGCCCCTGTCACCACCCACAAACGGCCTCTCCTGTCACTCACTCTGCTGGGTTGGTTTTGCTGGGCGAGTGAGCGATCTGTGATCACACAGTGTAGTTCGCGCATGCGCACTGTGATACACGCGCAGATTATCAACCATCGGCAATTGCGAACGGACTACAGATACCGTCTGGGTATGAATCAGGCCCTAAGCCTAGTAACATGGGCATTCCAATGCTGACTATATATGACAATATCGTCCAAGTATGCTGCAGCATAATTCTGATGAGGACGAAGCACCCAGTCCATTACTGGTGGCACTGGTGGCACTGGCATCAGCTCCAGCACTAGTATGTGGTTCCTGCTCTCCTCTCAACTGATCGTTCTCCATGTCAAAAAACACGAATGAAGTGGGGTACAGCACAAATGTCAATTTGTACCAATTTTAAATATTACACTGTGGTATCAATGACCTACAGTGTCACAATATTTTTTATGAATAAGAAAAGAATAACACACTGCGCTACCACTCAGTGTCACAAGATTATTTATGAATAAGAATAACACACTGCAATACCACTTACAGTGTCACAAGATTATTTATGAATAAGAAAAGAATAACAGACTGCACTGCCACTTAGTGTCACAAGATTATTTATGAATAAGAATTACACACTGCAATACCATTTACAGTGTCACAAGATTATTTATGAATAAGAAAAGAATAACACACTGCACTGCCACTAAGTGTCACAAGATTATTTATGAATAAGAATAACACACTGCAATACCATTTACAGTGCCACAAGATTATTTATGAATAAGAAAAGAATAACACACTGCGCTGCCACTTACCGAGATGTCATTATGTTTTATATATAACGCGTGTTATTTAGCACTTTGTTGTGATCTTCTAGTCAGAGTGTAGACTAATCATTTATTCACGATTGAGGAAAGAAGTGAAAAGTTGAATATTAGACTGCACTACCACTTACTGTGTCACAATATTTTTATTAATAAGAATCACACACTGCGCTATGACTTGTGTCACAATATGTGGACAATAAACTGCGGTCTGGCCGGCAGTGTCACCAAACAATAATAGTGCAGCTAAGTTGCTACGCACGCAAAAAAAAAATCACTTTTATTTTTTTGGACACTGGGGAAGAGCACCCCTGAATGAGGCAGCAGCCCCTTGATGAACAACACAGTGAGCGCCCCTTTTTTATTTTTTTTGGACAACAAAGTTCCCTTGCCAAGTGCGGACAGACCACCTGCAGAGTCACAAATACATGGACGATAAACTACGGCAATGTCACCGAACAATAATAGCGCAGCTAAGTTGCTAATGCACACACACAAAAAAGAAAAGTACTTTTATTTTTTTACACTAGTGAAGAGCACCCCTAATTGACAGAGCACCCCCCACTGAACAACACAGCACCCCTTTATGGACTGCAGCCCTAGCCTGATGGACAGGAGAACAACACAGCAGCAGCCACAGTTAAGTGACACAGCAGCTGCAGCACACACTGAAGGAAGCCCCCCTTTATATACTGCAGCCTAAGCCCCTTTATGGACAACACAGCAGCAGCCTTCTGGCCAAGACCCTGACTGGACACACACACTGAGTAACTGTCTACGTCTGCTAGCTTCTCTCTCCAAAGCAGGATTGAAAATGGCGCCGATCGGGGGGACCTTTATATAATCCAAAACCAGCGAGAATACAACAGCGGGAGGATGATGTTTTTTGCCTCGCTTTCGGATCCAAATCAGGTGGGAAAACTCGAGCCATACTTGTATCTCGCCTCGGAACACTTAAAGAACCAGACCTGCTCATCTCTACTTCACATGGCTGTAGAGAGCGGGGTCAGGCCCTGTAGGGGGTGTTGTCTGATAGTGGAGCCTCAGCCAGGGGCAGATCAAGAGGAGGGGCAATCAGCAGCGTGTTCTGGTCTGTGGAGAATAGCTGTTGCTGCTGGCAGGTTTAGAGGTAACAGGTGTCAGCTCCCCCCCACCCGTCTTGGCACCCCCCTTCATCTAATTGTAATAATCACTATCCATAAGTTAAAATAAATTTTTTCCTGCTCCTGAAATTTGGTGCATTTACTATGTACATAGAGGTTTATTCATAGAGATTTTAAAATGAAAAGTGTAGGATTCCATATAGCTTTGCATGGTTTTTCCCACATTTTTCAAAATTTGAAGTTGCTATTCAGGTTGAGTGTAACCTGCTGCATGTGACTTTGAATCTGTGCCCATATGTGAAGCACCTACTTGCTGCCAAATGTAAAATACTGCAATAGTGGATTCTTATGATTCAGTGTGCACAGTGTCTTGCTAATGTGAGATCAGTGGCGTAACTAGGGTTGTGCCGCCGGGGCTCGTGCCCTGGGTGCCATGGGACTGGCGGTGCAGGGAGAACCACCGTCCACATTACTGGCCCTTCCTAGTTAGCCAGTGTAGTGCCAACCGCAGTGAGTATGGTCAGCACTACACATTTACTCAGGACAAGCTCTATGCTTCCCTGCGCCCAGCGCCATCCTGAGCAGCACAGCCACGGCCCGTTCCTTCCTCCTGAGCACTTACCCAATAGCGCCAGGTGAAGGTGGGAGTTGGGCTCAGGCTAGCCACTGCATTTACACACACACTCTCATTGGCTACTGCTGCGCCCACTGCAAAAGCCGGGTTGGAGCTCACTCATGAGCTCTGCCTCCCGGCTACTGCGGTGGGTTATGAGAGAGATGTCATGACATCTTTCCCATAATGCAGAGCGCACCAGCCTTAGAAAAACGTGGTGCGGACGGCTGCGGGAGCAGGGACAGGTGCGGGGATTCAGGTTTTTTTATTTTTTTACTTGTGTGTCTGCACTACTGGGGGCACTGCATCAGGGGGGACCTCTACTGGGAGGGGACTACTACTGGCGGCACTGCATCGGGGGGGAATTCTACTGGGGACTACTACTGGGATGGACTACTACTAGAGGCACTGCATCGGGGGAAGCCTCTACTGGGGACTACTACTGGGGGGGACTACTACTGGGGGCACTACAGGGGGGACCTCTACTGGTGGCACTACTACTGGGAGCACTGCATCCAGGGCACACTACTGGGGGCACTGCATAGCCCCCCTATGCAGTGCCCCCAGTAGTGGGCCACAGATGCAGTGCTCCCGGTGTCCCTACCACTACTGGGGGCACTACTGGGGGACCACTACTGGGGGCACTATCTAAAGGGCACTGCATAGAGGGTACCACTACTGGGGGCACTGCATGGGGTGACTACTACTGGAGGCACTATATAAGGGGCACTGCATAGGGGGGACCACTACTGGGGGCACTGAATAGGGAGGACCACTACAGGGTGCACTGTATATGGGGCACTGGATGGGGAGATCACTGCTGGGGGCCTGCATAAGGGGGACCACTACTGGGGGTACTGTATAAGGGGCACTACTGGGGGCACTGTATAGGGCGGATCACTGCATGGGTCCAGCATAAAGGGGATCACTACTGGGGGCCTGCATGGGGGGTACCACTACTGGGGGCACTGTATAAGAGGCACTACTGGAGGCCTGCATAAGGGGGACCACTACTGGGGGCACTGTATAAGGGCCACTACTGGGGGCCTGTAGGCCTGTATAAGGGGAACTAATAGGGGGGCTGCATAAGGGAGATCACTACAGGGTCTACTGTAGAAGGGGCACTACTGGGGGCCTGCATAGGAGGGACCACTACTGGGGACATTGCATACTTGGGGTACTGTTTAGGGGCACTACAGGGGGATCACTACAGGGGTCACGACACAGAGGGGACTGTATAAGGGGCACTGCATTAAGGTGCATATGGAATGGATAGGAATGTTCAGAGTGACAAGAAAGGGATGTATGTCATGCTGACATGCCCCATATTTTAGTGGCCACGCCCATAGGGGGTCTCCATTTTTCTATTTGCCCTGGGCTCCAAAGACCCTAGTTACGCCACTGTGTAAGATGCTGGACAAGAGCACCCAAGTAGGAAGGCTGCCACTGTATGGGACTATATATATATACCAACTGGCCAAACCATCCAAAATATCTCACTGCCAGGGGCACTCAAGGGACCTTTCAGTACTGGAAAACGCTACTGGCAAGCAGTTATTTATGTATTTTGAAGCAACCATGTGATATGACATTTCAAAACCTCCGTGGGTGTTTAAAGTGTAATATTGCCCTGTAAATGTATCAAAATGGATGCCAGGTAATTGGGTGTACCTGTAGCTGACCTAGGTTCTGTGTTGCAAAGGAGCTTATAGGTAAAATGGGGTTTACGGCCTCTGATCTCTTTGAAGCAGCACAGACCAGGAAAGGGCAGATAACAAGCCTAGGCCAGTTGTAAAAGGTTGGATGCATAAGGCATCTGTGAGGAATCCTCCCTGCATTTGATGAACCCTGAAGTCAGAGTGTCCTGGTTTATAAAGAGATTAGAGATACTGTAGGAGCCTCACTTATGTAGTTTTTCATAGCTAATGGAGAAAAGGGCTATTTTGTGTTTTCAAGCTATTCCTAATAATGTAGAATGAATACAGTTGTTAGGGATATAGGGCCAGATTAAGAGATGTACGCTATTAGGGCCTGATTCAGACCCGTTCACTATCTGCGTGCGCTCGCCAGATGTGTATGCAAATTTGTCAAAGTGACGCCACGGGAAGTGATCGTCACCATGGCATAAGCACGCCCACCATGTCTTAGCGAGTGGCCACTTTGTGTATGCGTACGCCCAATCGCACAGGCAGAACTGCCCAACAGCACCACGTCATCTCCAGGAAGTGTTTTAAAACATTGGTACATCGAGCACCATCAGATGTGAACACAGTGCTTGAGGTAGCTTTACCCTACTGCAAACATTGCAAGGAAATCAGTGTAAAAAAAAGGCAAGTGACGTGTACTGACGCTGCCTGTTAATTATGCACGCCTCTAAAACGCAGTTGAAACACTCTCGCACGCCTGCGTTTGCATCTCCAAACACCTGTTATTAGCGTCCTGCCCCTGTTACCACCCACAAACGGCCTCTCCTGTCACTCATTACACTGGGCTGTCTTTGCAGGGCGAGCGAGCACTATGCGAATGCAGTGAGTATTTCGCGCACGCGCAGATGCAGAACGAAGCGGGCACATGCGCGTACGCACAACATCGGGCCGCTTGCGAGCACAAGCATATAGCGAATGGGTCTGAATCATATCATGTACATACTGGAACTTGCAGTACCACAAGTGTGCATCATTAAATAATAACTTAGAATGTAAGCTCTCACGAGCAGGGACCTCTTCCTTCATGTGCTTCTCTTTACATTTTCTTCTACTCTCTACTCCCCATTAGGGCACCTAACACGGGACCGCCAATTCCCGGCAGCTTATTGTGAGTGCTTTAATCACTATTTCAGCAATGTATATAAGTTGTGTCCTTGTCCTGTACTGTAATGTACTGTATGTTACTTGTTTCTTGTTCACCTATTAGTTCTATGTTCTATGTACTATGTAAGGCACTGCGGAACACTTGTGGCGCCATATAAATAAAGGATAATAATAATAATAATAATAATAATAACTGTTGCCCCCATCATGTAACTATAAATTAATATTGGCCCCTTAATATATACATAAAAATAATTGTGGCCTCATAAGGCAGCTAATAATGGTTGGTGTAATGGTTAACATTACTGCCTCACAGCACTGAGGTCATGAGTGCAATTCCCACCATGACCGTAACTGTGTTGAATTTCTATTCTCCCCTTGTTTGTGTGGGTTTCCTTTGGGAATTCCAGTTCTCTCCCACATTACAAAAATATACTGGTCAGTTGCAAATATGTAACTAGACATTTTGGTGCCCTGTGACAGAAAAAGAATTGTCACCACCCCCATATTTTAATAAGGACAGCCCAAAAAGGGTTGTGCTCTCATGCGGAAGGGGAGTGTCCACACAATAGTACCCCCAATTCAAAGTATGCCACACAATAGTGCAACCTTATTCATATTTTACTGCACAATAGTGCCCCTTATTAACATTACACCACACAGTTGAGCCCCTTATACACATTATGTCATACAGTAGTATCCCTTATACCTATTATGCCTCACAGTAGTGTTCCTTACATATTATGTAACACAGTAGTGCCAATTACACATTATTTACTCAGTAGTGCCCCTTACACATTATGTCACACAGTAGTGCCCCTAACACATTATGCCACACTGTAATGCCCCTTACACATTATGCCACACAGTAGTGCCCCTTACACATTATGCCATACAGTAGTGCACTTTACACATTGTACCACACAGTAGTACCCCTTACACATTATGCCACACTGTAATGACTCCTTCCACAGGGTGAGTCACAGTGACATCGCTCATTTGGCTGCCAATCTGTGAGCTCAGTCATCCTCACTGAACTGACACAAACTCACAGTCACTGTGCAAGCTGGTGCCACACTGCTGCTCCCGATGTCCAATTGCTCCTAGATTGGCACTATGCGAGAGACGTCATGACATCTCTCCTTATAAACTGTGTGAGAGCCAAAAGATGAAGTCCCAGAGAGTGCAGAGAAGAGCCAGACTTGCAAGCGGGTCAATGGTCCCCCACTGTGCATTCACGAGCCCCAGTGAGCAACGGCAGCTCCGTCGCTTCTGGGCTCACTACAAGATGGGGCGGCTGTTGATATTGAAGGAATGCCTGCCATTTGGGGGCGGCCCCACTGACATCACAAGTGATGTCAGTGGTAGCTTCCGGCTCTATTAGAGCCGGAAGCTCACTGGGGCTTGCGGCAGGCGAGACCCTACCACAAGAGTCTCGTCGCAAGCCCGATGGTCGCGATGGTCGAGAAGGGCCAAATATTCCCTGTAAACCGCTGCACAATACCTATGCACTATATAAATGTTAATAAATAATAATAATTAAATTTGAGCTATCTAGCCATCTAGAGAAAAATGCTGTCTTTGTTTCTTGTGGCCAGGGCCAGATTATAGGTGGGGAAGACATGGTGGTTGCCCAGAGGCCCCCACACATTGGGGTCCCCCACACTCAGCAAACATTGTCCTGAACCAGGTCTCTCTGGATCTCCCTGGCTGGATCCTGGCAGCATCACAGTCACTCACTGATGGAAATTTAATTTAAGATGGAGACAGCTTTTCTCCACCTCTACAGTGGGTGGCCGGGCAATGACTGATGATCTAAGCCCTGAACTGATCATGCCACGATTGACAGGTATATGGGTAGGGGCAGGGACTAATGCCCTGACATGCCCACCTTTGTCAGAGACATGATGAAGCTGAAACAGGTAGTGTGTGTGCTCGCGCTCTCCCTGTCGCCCTCCTTCTTTCCCTCTCCCCCCTTTCTCCCTCCCTCTGTCTCTCTCATCCTTTCTTTGTTTCCCTCCCTGCCTATCTTCCTCCTTCCCCCTCTCTCTCCTTCACTTTCCCTCCATATTTCCCTTTCTCTTTCCCTCTCCCTCTCTCTCTCTTCCCCTCCATTCCTCCCTCTCTCCCTCCCTCCATCTTTTTCGCCATCTGTTCCTCTCTCTCTTTCACCCTCTCTTTGTCTCCCTCCTCTCTCTCCCACTTTCCATCTTTTCAATGTACACAAATCTGCAGTTTCGTAGGTTTCCCCTTTAGTCATTGAGAACCAAAAGTATGCCTAATGTCACAGGACCTAATTCAGAGCCGCTCGCTAAGCTATGGGTGACCACCCACAGCTTTTGTGAGTGGCCAGGTGATGGTCGCGATGGGTGTGACCATCGGGCTTGCGTCAAGACCCTTGTGGTAGGGTCTCATCTGCCGCAAGCCCCAGTGAGCTTCCTGCTCTAATAGAGCAGGAAGCTCACTACTGACATCATGAGTGATGTCAGTAGGGCCGCCCACAAATGGCAGGCGTTCCTTCAGGAATGCCTCCATTTGTCCAGCCATTCCCCCTCCCCACCTACAAAATGGGGTGATCTGTCGATCAACATCGACAGCTGCCCCGTTTGTAGCGAGCCCCGGAGCAAGTGAATTTGTCACTCGCTCTGGAGCTTGCGCATGCATGCGGCACGTGCGGCGCGTGCGCAGTGCCCCACAATCGCAAGCGGGTCTGAATGAGGGCCACAGTTCTACACCCAACTGTCATAACATTAAAACCAATGACAAGTGAAGTGAATAGCATTGATTATCTCATTACAATGGCACCTGTCAAGCGTTGGGATATATTAGGCAGCAAGTGAATACTCAGTTCTTGAAGTTAATATGTTGGAAACAGGAAAAGGGGCAAGCATAAGGATCTGAGCAACTGTGACATGGGCAAATTTGTGATGGCTAGATGACTTGGTCAGAGCTTCTCCATCTACATCAGTGGTCTTCAACCTTTGACCCTCCAGCTGATGTGGAACTACACATCCCAGCATACCCAGCCACCGTTTTGATATAACAGCATTCTAAAACTGTGGCAGGACATCCTGGGATCTGTAGTTCCACAGCAGCTTGAGGGCCAAAGGTTGAATACCCATTATCTACATCTACATCTGCCTCCCCTTTCCTACAAGCTCCCCTTCCCTTTCAGAACCCAATTAAAGGTTATCACACTCGCTTACAAAGCCCTCACCCATTCCTCTCCCATTTACATCTCTGACCTCATCTCTCTTCACTCTCCTGGCTGCCATCTTTGTTCAACAAATGCATGCCACCTGTCATGCAAACTGATTTCTTCCTCACACTCCTGCCTCCAAGATTTTGCCCCCGCTACTTCCCACCTTTGGAAATCTCTCCCTATTCCCATCAGACTCTCCATGTCTCTTCAATCCTTCAAATGGGCTGTCAAGACCCATTACTTCATCAAAGCCTTCCAGCTCTCATCCTAACTTGCTATTACATGCTCCTTCCTCCCTGTCTACCAAATCTGTGTCACACCTGTTTGTCTACCCCCCCCTTTAGAATGTAAGCTCTTACGAGCAGGGCCCTCTACCCTCTTATGCTTCTCCTTACTTTACTTTCATCTACTTCTTACTCACCACTAGGGCACCTAACACTTGGCTGCTTATGCTCTGTTGCTTATCTGGGTGTTATGGTTGCTAATGTAGCTATGTATATTATCTATATCATTGTCTTGTATTGTATTGTACTGTAAGTCACTGGTCAACCTATTTGTTTCTGTACTTTGTAAGGTGCTGCGGAACACTTGTGGTTCCATAAAAATAAATGATAATAATAATAATCTTCAAAACAGCAAATCTTGTAGGATGTTTCCTGTATGCCGTGGTTAGTACCTACCAAAAGTGGTCCAAGGGTGGACAACCGGTGAACCGGCGATAGGGTCATGGGTGTCGAAGGCTCATTGATGCACGTGGGGAGCAAAGGCTAGCCTGTCTGGTCCTATCCCATACAAGATCTACTGTAGCACAAATTGCTGAAAAAGTGAATGCTGGCAATGGTAGAATGATGTCAGAACACAGTGCATTACAGCTTGCTACATATGTGGCTGTGTAGCCGCAGAGCAGTCAAAGTGCTCATGCAGACTCCTGTCCATCGCCGAAAGCGCCTACCATGGGCAAGTGAGCATCAGAAAAGGACCATGGAGCAATGCAAGAAGGTGGCCTGGTCTGATGAATTATGTTTTCATTTACATCATAAATTACCTGGGGAAGAGATGGCATCAGAATGCACTATGGGAAGAAGGCAAGCCAGCGGAGACAGTGTGATGCTCTGGGCAATGTTCTGCTGGGAAACCTTGAGTCCTGTCATTCATGTGGATATTACATTGACACATTCCACCTATCTAGACATTGTTGCACACCAAGTACACCCCTTCATGGCAACGGTATTCCCTGAGAGTAGTGGCATCTTTTAGCAGGATAATGCACTCTGCTACAATGCAAAAATTGTTTAGGAATGGTTTTAGGAACATGACAAAGAGTTCAAGGTGTTGACTTGGCCTCCAAAATTCGATCGAACATCTGTGGGAAGTACTGGAATAACAAGTCCGTTCCATGGAGGCCCCACCTCGCAACTTACAGGACTTAAAGGAACTGCTGCTAATGTCTTGGTGCCAGATACCAAAGGACACCTTCAGAGGTCTTGTGGAGTCCATGCCTCAATGGGCCAGAGCTGTTTTGGCAGCACAGGGGGACCTACAGTACACAATAATAGGCATATAGTTTTAATATTACGGCTGATGGTTGTATAATATGCGGGTCAGTACAACAATACTGCAGCTTTAAATATAAACTTGGGAAAAATGACATTCACATGTACGGTACACAAAGACAAGCATCTTTTTTTTATGTAATCACATGTTTAAGCCTCCAGCTGTTTTGTATTTTGATAGACTATTGATGTAACTTAATATTTTATGGGCTTCTTAAAAAATGAGAGTGATTTTTGAACTGCTTTATAAGCCAGCCATGAATGCAGCAAGTTTGGAATTGCTACTTGCATTCTTTCCTTCATTTGGAATGAGCCCATAATGAAGCAGGATGTACTGTATATGCTGTGGTATGCGCTGTTTGGTTAGAGTCTAAATCTAAAATGCAATAAACTATATCTTGATTTATGGAGCGAACATTTAAAAAAATGCAGAAGTCACAAGGTGGCTAAGTGCTTTATTACAGGGCATAGGCTGATTAGTGCCACTAGACCTACAAAGTTGAGCATTGAGAAAATAGCAAACATTCAGAACTTCTTCAACAAGTCTCTTGTGGGATAATATACGGAGATGGAAAATCTGGACAAAGAAACTGTGTAACATCTTTAACCCTCCTACTGCTGAAACTTTGGAAATTTGCATAACTTTTCTGGAATTCGGCACAGGAAAAATGTTAAACTTGGAAGGAAATAAGAAAAAAAATGTCAGTGTTTGTCAATTATAAACAATAGCAGGGAGGTATCAGTATGTAATCCTTCCTAATAGATTTCTGTATAACAATACGGTATTGATAACAAATGTTTAACCACACTGTGTCTAGTACAGCTGCAGGATCTCAGGATTTGTGTGGTTCGCTAGAGCTGGAAAAAAGTCTTTCTGAGTTTTTGGTCTGATAGGCTGTACCATCTTTTATGCAGCTGTAATTTTGACGAGGGAAGCCAACTTAAAAAACTGCTGTAATCCTCGGCCCCAGACACCTCCAACGCCTGCTGTTATGTATTTTTTTTTTCCAAAAGCTTTTCAGCTGTGTGGCTGAGAAAGTCTTTATGTAAAAAAAACTATATAAAAAAAAAAGAGGAGAGAAAAACACACCCAATCTGTCTGATTGCATCCAGGAGATGGTTTCTCTAGCTGTAAAAATTATAGTGCGGAAAAATAATATTATTCCTTTTCCTAAGCTGTCTACCTACATTTCTGTTCACTTTCCTTAACAGTGGATGTGATAAACCTGATTTCCTGCTCATCTTGTCTTTGACCACAACGTAACAATCATAGTCTGGAAAGGAGGAAGCTTTGGAATCAATAAAGAGAATGTCAGTATTGCGCAACATTTTAAAATTTTCCCAAGACTTATATTTTGGGAGGAGACCGTTTTATGAATGGATGTGAGGCTGACACATGAAACGCGTGGGATCTGTCTGAGTACTTTGTCTGGGTCAGCTGTGACATCTGGCTCTTATGAATCTAGCATATTGTGACTCATTAGAGCACAAACAGTAATCCTAAACAGGATCTTCTTATGATTTCCTCTTATCCAAAATAATGGCAAGCCTCTGTGAACTGCTGCTGCCCTGTGAAAACGTTTGGACTTAACTATAGAAACAGGACCTACTGTGTCATCAAACTACTCTGACCAATAGTGCAGCAATGCCTGTCAGCAGACAAACCATATGATGCCTCATGTTATTGTAAACAAACTGTATAATGTTTGTCTGAGATCTTAGAAAGTTAACATCACTAACTCCAAAAAAAATGTTCAGATGTGGTCTTAGAGTAAACTGTGGTAGAATCCTGATGCCCCCTGAAATGATTATTTTCCTTGCATTTTTTAAGTCTGTGTGTGTGGGCAGGATGAGCAGTTTTATATGTAACTTGTATCAATTGTGACAGCTTCAGTGTGTGAGGCAGCTTTATGGGGCAGCCTTGATCTAGAGGTCAGATGAATCCTTCAAACGTCACAGGCAAGGCAGAAAGGTCAAAAAAATCTTCCCCTGAAACGCTTGTTAACAGGAAGCAATCAATATACAGAAATCAGTGATTCAATCCTATTTGAAAAGGATTATAACGTCAGAATGTACTGTCCAAGGGCGTTATACCTTTATCATGAAAGGACAAGGATTTTATATAACACAACTATGATGGGAATGTAAGCTTTTGTACTGCAAATTGCAGACTTGAACTATTTACAGGATATACCTTAAGAGATACTGTATCAAGGTTTGCACATTGTGAATTATATTTGTTATAGGGAAAGAAACATAACACTTAAGGTGACTAATACTAATAATACTATATGCTAATAGTTAAAATGTTAATGTTTATTCTTAATGTGCTTTCATTTTATTATACTGCAGATAACATTGCTTAAACTTAAATGACCAAACATACAGTATGTATGCATATTATCATATGGAATGCGGGATGAACCATTATCACTATTTGCAGGTTCAATTCATCATTCATTATGAATGTTGTTTTAATTATTTTACTGGGATAATTTGTATGTTTTCAGTACGCTTCTGAATACAGCCAGGCAGAATGTAATACAGAGCTCTTTTAAACATGTATCAATAGGTGCAATTAGAAAAAAAAATCAGCATTATAAAACATACTCTGGCTGGCACTTGAAATTCTACAAGTGCCACCATACCCAAACACTTGGCATGACAACGCATGACATGACTTGCTGGAACATGGAGCTTACCTGCAAAAACACCCTTTTTCTAATTTTAATTTCTGGTCGTTTTATTATCCCACACTCATTGCCAAGGAGTATTTGGAAAGAGCCACAGAGCTGTCAGCATAGGGCTGTTTTTTCATAGGGGGCACATTTCTTTGCCTAGGGCAGTGGTTCCCAAACTGTGTGCCGTGGCACCCTGGTGTGCCTCGGGACACTTGCAGGGGTGCCTCAGCTTGGTGGTCCAGCACCAATTTAAAAATGATGATACTCTATGGTGCCACAATTCAAAAAAGACTGGGAACCACTGCCCTAGGGAATTCAACACATTTGGGAAGTGTTTAAAGTTACGCGATCCTACTGTATATTGCCTATGAGAATTACCCTCCCCACCCCCATGTCACCTCTCTAAAAAGAGTAGATATGATCAAAATGCATTTCTCTCTGTATTTCCCCATAGGTGTGTGCTCATATTGAGAGCAGGAGTAGTGAGACAATACTCTCCACCAAAAGGGAAGAAACTTAACTTTGCATCACCCCCTTTTTATTAGGGAAAAACTTTAGGAACATTAAGAAGCAAACTTATTAAGACTCCTCTATTAACAAACAAATATTTTACCAAGACCTAATTTGACGATTACATTTTTTTTTTCTTTAAATGGGTTCAAACAGTTTCTTCAGGGGAAGGCCACTGATTGGCCGATACACGTTGGGATCACCCACAGACTCGCCCACGTATCCGGAATATGTGGCATTACTTAAGTCCCAGCTAACCGGGAATGACCAGACGAACACTGCCGCTCCATACAAGCCCAGGCACATAGTGGGTGAGTAAACGTGTAATAAAGTAATCCAACATTTGGTGTGTGTGTCTTGAGTTTTTTTAATATTTTTTCCACAGCGGGGGTACCTGTGCCAGCAGCCTGCCTGTAGTTCTACAAGTGCCACAGGACAGGCTGCCTGGGACTTGTAGTCCCACTGTAAAAAACAATATTACTACTTAATTTAATCCATTACCCCTGCACCCACTGCCACCAGGGGTGCAGAGAAGAGCTGGTTGATGCTTGGGAGGGGGTTAATGGAAAATAGGGGGACCCCCATGATGAATTTCCTCACTAATTTCTAATTTCCATGACCAGACCAGGCTAAAAGATCCAGGGCTGGTTATGGATTTAGAAGGGGACCGGTTTTTTTTTTCTTAACTTTTTAGGTTCTTTTAACTCTAAGAAGCAAGCACATATCATAGTGAGTTGTGCAGTGATTCTTTTTTAGATGTGTTTCGATTAGTTTTTAGGTTTTATATTTGCATTTGGTTTTGAACAGAAAACCATATACAAAACCCTAAATTTGATTGTTCAAATAAATGTAAGGTTTTGTATATAAAGTCACTCTGGATTCTGAGACACTCACTTGTTTTTCAGATAGGAACTGCATGCTCATGCTAATGGGAGTACCCCTGACCAGTTTGATTTGGTTAGGTGGATAAGGGTTTGTGGCATGAAGTGGTTGGGCTTTCTTCCGGAGATTGTCTGTAACAAAGGTCCTCCTGATTTTTTAATTTACTCCTTGGTGGCAATGATTTAGGTTTAATGAAGGCATGGAGTTAATTATGACATTAAGGCCGATTTGACTGTTTTTTTTTCCCATTGACCTCACATTACTGATTTAGTTGAACCTTGAGCCACATCAAATTTGGGGGTGTATATCAAGGGGGTTCTGCCATGTGCCATGTTCAGACTATAGGAACATCAATAATTGCCTTTTTAAAGTTCGTGGGTGGGGGGTAAAGTAGTTTGGCTCTGTTTGAGTGTTCCTATTTGTATTGTAGGTATGGTGTACACTTCAGTCCCAGGGTTTTGGATTTTTTGGTTTACCAGTTTATTTCTGCTACTTGATTTTTGGCAGGGTTTGAGTTGCAGTGGGTAACAGCTGTGTTTTTTTATGACTAGCTTTGGCGGGAAGACATTGAGGTTGCTGGGCATTTCCCCTTTGATTCAGGCAAGAAGACCTTTACATTAGTTGTAGGCTAAGCCTCTGACTCAGGGATAGGGCCAGTACTGGCCAACTAAGGGGAGGTGGTTCCTAAATATTCTAAGTTGCACCATGGGCAGACTTGATCCTGCCCATATTTCTTATACAAGTTATGGACTTGCTGTGGTTGATGTCTAGTACTTTCTTTCTACCCTGAATTACATCAATTAGATTACAACTTATTAATAAATGCTGCAAAATATAACTGTCTGTGTCTTTATTTTAGCATCAAGTTTGGTTCCTTGTTATATAGAAAAGTCTGTTCATGTAATCTGAGGCCATCAACTATAGACAGCTTAATAAAGTACTGGGTGTAAATTTTCCTTCCTAACTCCACTATACTGTAAGTTCACAGTGGTTATCTCTGCTGTATAGAACAGTGGCGTAACTAGGGCAGGGCGAGTGGGGTTCGTGCCCTGGGCGCCGTTGGACCGATGGTGCGGGGGGGCGCCGCCGGCCACGGTACCGGCCTGCCCGCCCTAGTTAGCCGGTGTAGCGCCGACCGCAATGAGTGCAGTCAGCGCTACACATTTGCACAGGACCGGCGCTAGGCTTCCAGCGCCGGTCCTGTGCTGCACGCCTGAGCCCGTTCCCTCCCCCTTGAGCGCTTGCCCAATAGCGCTAGGAGGCTGGCTCAGGCTGTGCATAACACACGCATTGCCGCCAGCACTGGGGGTGATGCGTGTGTTAAACAGCAGCCAATGAGAGTCAGATAGACTCTCATTGCCTGCTGTAGCACCCACTGCAAGAGCCGGGGCGCCCATTTTTTGCCTTCGGAGTGCGCACATCGGGGGGTGGCTCCCTTTTCAAATTTGCCCTGGGCTCCAAATACCCTTGTTACACCACTGGTATAGAAACCACCATTTTCTTAAAATATGACAAAACTTGTTTGATACAAGCATGTTTCTAATTGTTTTGCTATTTATGAACAACTGCACTAAAATGTGAAATATATGTTCATATTTATGAGTAATTTAGTACTATGCGATTTTTGCATTGTATATGTCTTTAGCTACAGCTCAATGTTGACCTCACTTTACAGCAAATTAATGCTATATGATATTTTGTATATTGATGTATTGTATAGGGAGGTGTAAATAGCTCCCATGGGGCTCTATTTATTAACATTTTTTTTATTTTCACACCCTTTTCACATTATTTTAGTATCACCTAAAATTACTAAAGGGCAATTGGAGTAGAATTCGTAAAATTCTACTCCAAGCCCTAATTATCACTTATTTTTAGTAAGCAGATCGCATTTCCCATAATTGTAATTGGAAATGTGATCTGGCCAAAGTTACTAAAAATAAATTGTGAAAAAATACCAGGCAAAGCCCTGTGATAATAATTCCACCTGGAGGTGGCGTTATCCAGGGTCTTTCTTAGTTAACGGACTCCTGCTCTGCTCTAACGGGCAGAGCAGAGCCCGGAGCCGGCCCCAGTAATCAGCTGTGTGGTCTAAACAGACCGCAGGCTGATCACTGTAAAAAAAATAATAGTAATTAGTAAAAAAAAAAAACTTACCTGAGTCCAGGGATCAGTGATCGGGGCTCCGGTGATGTCTCCCCTCCAGTCAGCTGGTCTCCCAGCCTCCACTGGGGCCTGGTCGTCACTGGACTGGGTCCCAGTGCAGGATGAGATGTCACCTGACCGGAGCCTTGGAGGACATCACCGGAGTCCCGATCACTGCAGGTAAATGTAATTAAGGGAGGGGGTGTTCGTGGGGGCGGGGCTTAGCAACGGGGTGGGGTTTAGTGATGGCCGGTCGGCGCATGCGTCGGCACTTGTTATCACGGTATTTTCACAAAAAATACCATAAGTATGCGGAGGGGATTCGCAGGGACAGAGATTTATCGCAAGCTCTGTCCCTGCAAGCGATTTTTAGTAAATCCCTGTGATATTGGCTGAATTTGAATTGGTAATATCACACTACAATCTGCATTCAAAATGCGGATTGTAGTAAATAGGGCCCTTGGTATTTGTTCTGTACTGCCAATTAGTGTTCTGGAGTTTATAAATGAACTTTGCAGTATGTATAAAAAAATCCCAACTGAAGAAACATGTTGTACAATGTGAATAATTGACATTTGTATTTAGATCTGGTTGAGAGAGAGAGAATTTCTGCCATTTTTGTTTTTAGCTGCACCCTACATTACATCTATTTAGTGCTATAGATTTCAACAAGGTTTTCCACATAGATGAACTGGGGGAGGAATCGGCACCAAACTGTGCCAGATGTGGAAAATTTGTTTATTGGGCTCCATGCTGTGTGTTATTATTGTTCTCAACATTCACAGGAGGTGACAGCGGAGCAGAGAGATTGAACAATAGTGACTCTGTTAAAGAAATTCATCTTGATTAATTCATACAGATTTACAGATGTAAACAGACTTTTTACTCACTCTATAGACCATTCACAAAAAATAAAATATCCAAGGTACAGTACAAAATCAGCTTTGGACACACTGTTTGCCCAATTTGTATAAGTGCACCTAGATTTCCACTGATACACAGCACTTTATGGGTGCAAAGAGCAGTACCCATATCTGAAGAGTGTCCTAATTAAATTAAATAGCCCACCTGCAGCATCCTGTGACAGCATTCTGCACTCAATAAGTGTGTTATGACACCGTCATACCGAGTAACCATACAGTTACCCACTGCATGGCTGTGTCTGATGACTAAAGGATGCTGCACTGCTGCTCAATTTACTTTTGAAGCCCAATCAGTGCAGCTGTACAAGATCCTCTTCCTGCCTATCACCACCAGGAATACCTATTGCAGTATGCTGCCACAGTACAAATAGAGGATTTCATTTCAGACTCATGATTAATTAAAACCATACATATATGTGACTGAAATGCTCTCAGAGGAATAGCGTGCAGTATTTTTCTATACATTTTGCATCTTGTGAGCAATGCAGAAACAGTTTACTAGAGATGCTAGTCTGCGATTTTAATCACACAGGTTTGTTTTACACATGTACAAAGTCACATATGAAGCACAATGGAATCTGGTGTGGGGAAAAGCCGCAGTTGCACTCATCGAAGCCGTTTTTACACAGATTCAGACACACACAGATGTACAAATATTCACCCCCCACTTCACTAGCAGGGGCGTCCCCCAGCTTCACTAGCAGGGGCGTATCTTCCTATGGGCCTGGATGGCCTTTGCCAGGGGCGCCGGCCGAGGGAGGGCAATGTTTCAGCTCGACATCCCTAGCACATGATCTTCTGTCTCCTCCGCTCTTAGCAGTGTCCCACAGACAGCTGCACCAAAGATCCCTAGTCTCCTTCTGTCTCCTCTGCTCTTACTAGTGTTCTCCATTGAATGTTACTATGTATTAGCCTTCTTATATGTCCCTTTATATCAGAGACATTTAAAATTAGGGAGAGTAAATTTATTTCATTTTTATCCCTAATATATCTCTTCCCCCACAATACCCAACACATACCAATCACCACTCACTAATTCCAATATGTCAACTGTGCAGGAAAAGAGTGCAAGCACCACATCAATCACAAGGCTCTATTCGCATATATGCAAATTATCTTGCCCACTATGCATCTTGTTTGTTATTGATGCCACGCAGCGGAGAAGGGACCACAACTCCAGAAGACAAGGATAAGTTGTCAGACCGGAGGGCACGGGACGCCACCACTCCAGAGCGCAACACCTCAGAACTACATACAGCATCATTGCAGATGTTCCTTATGATTGAACGTTTATTTCCTTTAACCCCAGGACAACCACTACCTTCCGGTTAGGAAGGTGACAATTTTGATTTCCCTGCACATATCTGTGTGTATACATCCCCCCCACCCAGTTATTTGCATTCACAAGCTCCACTTATTGTAGATACAGTGGGAGCAAGGTAGCATTGTGACTACCCTCAGATCCCATTTTTATCTGCTAATTTACACCTATCCCTATTCTAAATAAATGCCTTTGTTACAACATTTGGGTTCTTTAGTGTATATTTTACATGAGACAGTTGCCTACAACCTACATCATTAAGCGCAGGTATTGTTTAATCATTGTATCCATGTATAATTAGGGGAATTAGGATAGACCCCTATATACCAGCAGCTTCCTATTACAGCAAGTGCGCGCAGGTTCTCATAACCACCTATTGGTTCAGAGGATATAAGCTAAGTTTTTATTCTTAATAATGAAAAACCTATACATTTTTATTATAAATGGTATTAGCATCCAAAGAGACTGAGGGGTCTAGTTACTAAGCCTTGGATGGAGATAAAGTCAACAAAGATAAGGTACCAGTCAATCGGCTTCTGTCATTTTTCAAACACAGCCTGTGACATGGCAGTTAGGAGCTCAGTGTCTGGTACCTTATCTCCGTTCACTTTATCTCCATCCAAGGCTTAATAAATAGACCCTTAAGGGGTCCATTTACTAAAACTCCAGTTACTATGGAGATAAAGTCATTCCTGCTTCACCTGCTATCAGTGCAAAGCAGGAGGCAGCTACCACAATAGTAACTAAAAATAACCTCGCTGAGGAGAGTGAACGTCAAGTCATCAGAGAAACATTTTGTGCTGACTGCACTGTGTGCGACTCACCTCTCTCCTATCCATACATCTGCATCAGACTCAAGAGATCATTTTTTGGTGAAAACTTTATTAACAACCGCCCAAAGTGACACTGAGGAGAGGCAGATAATGGCAGCTAGAGGTGCCAAAGCCATCGTAGGGGAAGACTAGACAGCTGATGGTAAGTGACTTGTCATCTGAGTAACAGCTGGGTCACTTTGTCTTGCCATTGATGCCTATGGCAGCATGATATGCTAGCCTGCTAGTAGCACTAGCAGGCAGAAGGAAAAGTCTTTATTACAAAAGTGATATGTACAGTACAGGGATTTTTTCCATTCCCCATTACCAATCCTAATTGTTATAGGAACTGTGGGCACGTAGTCAATCTGCCATATCTGGTGGAACTATTTCCCTCCCCTCCTTCTTTATAAAAGATACTTACTTTTTCATTAAAGTATAGACTTTAGCTAGATACTTTATAATAAAAACCATGTCAACTGAGCTATCAGCAAATACAGTCCTCTATGTTACATTTGTTATGTTCAGCTGTATGTAATTGTTAGCTTCAGTGACCTTTCAAAAAAAAAAATTTAAAACATGTTTTTTTTACTGAAATACTGTCAATCACACCTGCCCCCAACTTGTAGTAATTAGTGGATTCCTACACTAGAAACCCCCGCACTACTTGAGAGTTTCTCGCACTGTGAGCTGTCAGCACAGTGAAAAGGAATCTGTCTATGCATCTCCCATAGAGCTTGATAAAAGCATTTCTGTTGAGCTCTATGGTAAGACTCCCTCTTCTCATGCTGACATCTCTCAGCGTGATTAGCTCGAACTTGTGAACTTGTCCTTTAAGGGCCAAATATATGGTTGTAGATACCTTTGTATAGTAAAAGCATCAAAGGGAATAACCAAGGCCTAATGCAGCATAAAAGTGTGTACACCGTTTGAGAAAAAGAACCATAGATTCCATCGGAATAACCTTATAATCCATTTTCACACAGCAAGTTATATTAAATATATAACAATTAAGTGTTACTGTATTTAATATTATTTCAACACATAATAATCCTACAGTCGTATTAATGCTATAAGAACCTTCTCATTACAGCAACAACCAGAATGAATCCACAGAACCGAAATATAGCAAGGTAAGGTAATTATTCCATGACAATCTCTGATTGGTTAACTATAGATACAGAACTCACTACCATATTGCTATCATTGATAAAGTGATACAATCCAAATTGCAGATTGTCCTCATCATTCAGCAAGTAAACGCCCTGCTAGTGCACCTTCAGCTCTCGCTATTATTTCTGGATCACACCTTTCAGTTGTGTGTTTCTTTTTCATGTTGGGAAGTTTGGTAGATACTAATGTTCTTCTCTTCTAGGTTCTTCTCTTCTAGGTTCTTCTATGCACCCACCGCTCCATGTCCCCTGCTTACTGTTTACCCCATCCGTGTCACACCTGTATGTCTCCCTGTCTCCTTTAGACTGCAAGCTCTCACGAGCAGAGCCCCACTTCCCTCATGTGCATTTCCTTCCTTTGCTTATACTATCATCTATTCTATACTCCCAACAAGAGTACCTAACCCTTGGTTTCTGTTGCCCTGCTGCTTATTTGAGTATTACAGTATGCTGCAGCAATGTTGATAAACAACATCCTTGTCCTGCAATGTTTTGTACTGTAACTCACTGTTTTTTATGTACTTTGTAAGGTGCTGTGTAACCCTAACGGCGTCATATAAATAAAGGATAATAATAACAATAATTATAATAATAATAAAGCACTATATAGTTCCAGTCCCACATTAAAATCTACTTACATAATTTGTTATTTAGCAGATAGACAAGTATGCCTTGTTGAGGCCAATTTAAAAAAATATAGCATTAGTGGTTATGTTTGCATTTAGTGCTATATTTGCAGTTGACATGCCTTACCCATACAGTACATCCACACTTTCCTGATCTGGGCAAGAAAGTCTCAAATCTATGGGACTGTCCCACTATACCAACAGTCAAAACTTTTGTCCACACAAATATTGTTGGTAGGTTGACCAGATCACTAATGAATGTTGGTACCACACATGTACAAGCAGTGCAGGTTTTTAAGAGGGGGGGGGGGTGCGGTAGTGTGGAGCCAGCCTAGTGCTTCAGTACTCAACAGCATATCTATGCCCCAACATGATGTGACTTTGCACCCATTTCAGGTAGTAATGTTCCCCTTTCTCGGAAGACTGAAGAGAAGTGGGAGCTCTCGAGGGACAGAACAGAAGGTGCAGCATACCTTCTGGTAGGTCCATATCTATTTTCCTACCAGTGTGGGACACTGCCATTGTTTTCTGAAATGTACTACACACAGTACAAACAACCTTGAATGGTAATAGACACAGAAGTCTGTAGACCAGGGGTCTTCAAACTTGGCCCTCCAGCTGCTGTGGAACTACACATCCCAGCATGCACTGCCACCTTTTTGATATAACAGCATGCTAAAACTATGTGCAGTGCATGCTGGGATGTGTAGTTCCACAGCATCTGGGGGGCCAAGTTTGAAGACCCCTGCTGTAGACCATCGGTCTAGTAAGGGAGAGGTGCTTGCAAACAATTGCACACATAAGGAACCACTCAAGGATTCACCTACTTCTCCCCCTTAAGCACACACCAACAAAACTGCACAGCAGGAGTATAGATACCACTATAATGGAAATGGTGTTCCCTAAAAGAACAGACCCAAGCAAGTCATCTCCACCATCCACAGAGAACCCAGGCACAACACTATACACATAATGCTTGTACACCTCTTTATATCACCACTACCAAGGTTTGTGCATTACTCATATATCACACATCTCACACCCACCCACTAGAATACCAACAATCACCCCTTCTCCCTCCACCCCTATTACACACACACACACACCTCCTCTCCACACACACAAACACACACACACAACTCCAACCCTGCCGCTATCGTTCCTTACACCAACACTATAGGATGAATGTTCAGTGGCAAGATGAATCGCATCCAGAATGCATGCTTGATGCATCCATCCCAAATTCTCATAAATGGAAATACATATACAGTATATAGCATTATCCTATAAAGAAACGAAGCTCAGGGGCTGCAAATTGAGAATTAGAAAAAAAAACAATATTAGTTTTAAAAAATCAGTACAAGAGTATAATAACAATAATTATACACTTAACTAAAATGTCTCAAAAACAAGTTTGATGACACACAGCAGTAATTGCTAAATATTGTGTCCATAATTGTGTCATTGAGGAAAGACCATTGCTGCAGGCCACTGATATTGGTCCACCTTTAATTAATGAACACTGAAAACAGCTTTCAAAAAGTGCAGTACTTGGTAGATTGTGTTAGGATGTCAGAGCCTCATAGAACTGCAAATGTTTACATCTTCTAAAACTGGAGATGAGCGGGTCCAGTTCTCAGAGAACCGGAATTACCCGAATTTCCAGTACCGAGGCGAGATCCAAGTCCGGCTTGGGTTTTCCCGCCTGACTCGGATCTCAAAGCAAGGCAAAACATCATCATCCCGCTGTGTCGTATTCTCGCGGGTTTTGGATTGTATAAAAGTCCCTCCCCCACTGTGATTGGCGCCATTTGCTTGCTGAGTCCTGGGCTGTCAGGACTGTGCTTCATCCACGAGGGGCTGCTGTGTCCATCCACGGGCTGCTGCTTCATCCAGGGCAGGGGCTTCTGTGTCCATCCAGGGCAGGGGCTGCTGTGTCCATCTAGGGGCTGCTGTGTCCATCCAGGGCAGGGGCTACTGTGTTCATCCAGGGCAGGGGCTGCTATGTCCATCCAGGGGTTTCTGTGTCCATCCAGGGGCAGGGGCTGCAGGGGTGTAGTCATAAGCCGAAAACGCAGTGCATTCGTAAAAAATATTGTCACACTGTTAGTGGAAAACGCAGTGCATTCGTAAAAAATATTGTCACACTGTAAGTGGAAAACGCAGTGCATTCGTAAAAAATATTGTGACACTGTAAGTGGAAAACGCAGTGCATTCGTAAAAAATATTGTCACACTGTAAGTGGAAAACACAGTGCATTCGTAAAAAATATTGTGACACTGTAAGTGGAAAACACAGTGCATTCATAAAAAATATAGTCACACTAAGTAGAAACGCAGTGCATTCGTAAAAAAATATAGTCACACTAAGTAGAAACGCAGTGTATTCGTAAAAAATATTGTGACACTGTAAGTGGAAAACGTAGTGAATTTGGAAAAAATATTGTCACACTTTAAGTGAAAAACGCAGTGTATTCGTAAAAAATATTGTGACATTGTTAGAGGAAAACGCAGTGCATTCGTAAAAATATTGTCACACTAAGTGGAAAACGCAGTGTATTCGTAAAAATATTGTCACACTGTAAGTTCAAAGCGCAGTGTATTCATAAAAAATATTGTCACACTAAGTGGAAACACAGTGTATTCGTAAGAAATATTGTCACATTGTAAGTGGAAAACATATTGAATTCGTAAAAAATATTGTCACACTAAGTGGAAAATGCAGTGTATTCGTAAACAATACTGTCACACTGTCAGTGGAAAACGCAGTGTATTCGTAAAAAATATTGTAACACTAAGTGGAAAATGCAGTGTATTTGTAGAAAATATTATCACACTGTAAGTGAAAAACTCACTGAATTCGTAAAAATATTGTCACACTGTAAGTGGAAAATGCAGTGTATTCATATAAAAAATTTTGTGACACTAAGTGGAAACAGTGTATTCGTAAAAAATATTGTCACACTGTAAATGGAAAACACTGCGTATTTTTGTTAAAAATATTGTGCCACTAAGTGGAAATGCAGTGTATTCATAAAAAATATTGTGACTGTTAAGTGGAAACGCAGTGTATTTCTAAAAAATACTGTCACACTGTAAGTGGAAACGGCAGTGTATTCGTAAAAAATATTGTGACACTAAGGCCCGTATTCAATTTGAGGACTTTTCACCTGCTTTCCAGGCGGAAAAGTATGACGCGCGTGCCCGCTATTCCCCGTATTCAATTCCAAAGTAGGCAAAAACGGGAACAGGCAAAACTTGGATCGGCGAAAAAATACGGGAATTTTTGGGAAATAATTGTAGGACCCCCCTAAAGATGTCCAGATCTCGGGGGTCACTATGGGTACCCCCATTTTTGCCTGCAGAAGAAAGTCGGGTTTTTAAATAGCCGAGGCAAGTGTTTTTTTCCTGACATTGAAGAAGTGATACAGAAGAGTACTTAGCTTTTTTTTTTAGTTTTTAAAAGTGGTCCCATCAAATTTGGGGTACATGAAAATGGGTACTAGCACATTTTTAAGTCCCTAAACTAATTTTTAATACAGGTTGAGTCTCCCATATCCAAAATGCTTGGGACCAGGGGTATTTTGGATAACGGAATATGCCGTATTTTGGAATAATTGCATACAATAATTAAATATCTTGGGAACAGGACCCAAATATACATACAGAATGCACTAATGTGTTATATACACCTTATACTCACAGCCTGCAGGTAATTTTATACAATATATTCAATAATTTTGTGGCTCAAACAAAGATTGTGTACAGAAATGAAATTCATTTATGTTTCATTCATATACACCTTATACACACAGCCTGCAGGTCATTTTATAAAATATTATTAAGAATTTGTTCCTTAGACAAAGTTTGTGTACATTGAACCATCAAAAATCAAAGGTTTCATTATCTCAGTCATGCCAAAAAAATTCCGTATTTCGGAATATTCCGTATTTCGGAATATTTGGATATGGGAGACTCAAACTGTAATTCTGCAAAAATGAAAATGCACCTGCCGCTAATAGCCTATTCTAGAAAACACCTGCCGCATACTTACAGAATACCCCTGAACCTGTTTCGCTTTTTTTAAACACTGTTCCCCTTTTTTTTTCTCCCCAAAATTTTAAATAATTTTTGTTGGGTTTGTCCCAATTTTTTGAAAAACCTTTTTTTGCATATTTCATTTAAGGAGGTATTCCTAATTGTGCAGGATATATATTTTTTTTAAGCCTGCACCCCTAAACCCCAATTCTGCATTTTTTTTTCGCCTGCTAAAGGCTGGCGAAAAATTATTTCCATTTTTTTACATTGACTTTTCGCACCGGCGAAATTTCAAATAGGCAAAAATTATGTCATCGGCGATAAATTATCGCTGATTCCGACATTTTGCCTCAAATTGAATATGGGTATAAGTGGAAATGCAGTGCATTCATAAAAAATATTGTGACACTAAGTGGAAACACAATGTATTCATGAAAAATATTGTAACATTGTAGGTGGAAAACACAATGAATTCGTAAAATATACTGTGACACTGTAAGTGGAAAACACAGTGTATTCATAAAAAATATTGTCACACTGTAAGAAGAAAACGCAGTGAATTCGTGAAAAATATTGTCACATTGTAAGTAGAAAACGCAGTGTATTCGTAAAAAATATTGTGACACTGTTAGTGGAAAATACAGTGTATTCATAAAAAATATGGTGACAGCAATACCCCTTTCAGACATATCGAGAATCCTGGGAATTTGACCTGACTCAGCCAAATTCCCAGGTAGCCGCGTATGTCTGAAAGGTACCTACCCGGGAACATGTTCCCGGGTAGCCGTCCCTTCAATCGGCCAGGGTTTTTCCCGGGACTTAAGTCAAAGCCATGACAAATATTCTATTTGAACAACTACGCAACCTAGATTCGGAATGGCAGACACAAGAGGATGCCAGACTGCAGCAGTTCATGGCCAATGAGAGAGAAATGCAGAGTAATTTACTAACGAAATGATAGCTATGCAGGAAAGGCTTAGTTGCGATAACCGCAAATTTTTTTCTCAAATCTTGAGCACAATCCACTTCAAACCAACACATGTTCCACCACCCACCCATTTTGCCCAACAAGCTAATTATCCAAACTCATTTGGGGAAACATCCCAGTATGTGCAACAACCTCAGTCTCCCACCTCATTTGAGCATACATCACAGTATGACCAGCAAGCTAATTTCCCCATAGCATTTGGGCAAACTACATACAAGTAATGGGTCCCTTGTGCACTGGATAACTGACACTAGTTGTTGCAGGGTGTGCTGCGAGTAGAACAGAGGTGCCTCGTCCTCTTAGGTTTGCAAATAGAAGGGAGTGGTTACCGCGCTCAACCCCTGGATGGTGTATTTGATGCTTGTGTGTCTATAGATCAAACTGGTATGTGGGTTATAATGTAGTTTATTAATACAATACAATATGGACTTTTATGTGTCAAAGAATAAAGTCACAGTGTTACACACAAATATACAAACATACAAGTGAATACATTCTGAATGGTACAGTTGCAGTAGGTCAGAATAAAGTATTAACACAAGAATATAAATTCTGCGTCCCGCAGTGCTGTTATAGTTAGTTGGCATGCGTATAGAATAATGAAGTCAGTGGTTAGTGGTGAAAAACAAGGGATATGCACGATCCAATAAGGTGCACAGATCGGATATAGAAAAAAATTGTTAAAAGGTTGAAGAAACGTGGCCAGGAATAGTTATTGTAGATGATGGTAGTGGCTGTTAATGCACAATAATTTGGATAGCTTGGAGAGTGAGGTAGAAACAGAACAGGGGGGAGGACAGAGTGTGAATCAGTCTCGGCAGAATGGATCAAGTACCTTTGCAGATAGCCTCAGTTCCGGTATGCCTTATTCGGATGGGGCGCTGGATGGTTGTCAGCTGGGGTGGTATGCCGGCTTCCCTGCAGTGTGGGCTGCAAACGACGTGCCTGATGTGGCCGGATCGTTGGGCACACTGGGCTGCCTGGATGTCGGTTGGTTCAGTCTGGCCACGGCTTTCCTTCTGTGGGTTAGTCGCGGAGGGGGGACCGTTCCTTCCTCCTAGCTGGTGGTGCTGGGGACCGCTGGCCTGCGTTCCTCCTGCACTTCTGGGTAGGCATCCGGAAATCCCGGTCACATGACGCTGGGAGCTGGGGCTGTTGGATGGTACTAGTCGTATCCTGCTCGTATGATGAGAGATTGTGGGTGTTTCCCAATGCGTTTCGGCCGGGTTGGCCTTCTTCTGGGGGTGTGGAAACTCAGTCTTATCGGTGTTGTTGGTTTATAGTGGTGCATGGGTCCGCTCCCCAGTTCTGATAGGGTGGTGGTGCGTGAGACTGCCCCCTGTTCTGATTGGGTTAGGGGCTGGAGGTGAGATCTCCTGGTTATTGTAAGTGCATTGTCTCCTGTTTAATTGCTTGGCGGCCATCTTTCCAGAGTCTCTGTATGTTTCAGCTCCTATATGCTTACTGCATTGTCCAGCCAATGGGGGGTTAATCGGCCATTCTGTGGTGGTTGACTGGATAAGTAATATTCATGCTTGCAGATTGTTGTAAGTGCATTGTCTCCTGTTTATTTGCTTGGCGGCCATCTTTCCGGAGTCTCTGTATGTTTCAGCTCCTATATGCTAACTGCATTGTCCAGCCGATGGGGGGTTAATCGGCCATTTTGTGGTGGTTGACTGGATAAGTAAAATTCGTGCTGAGGTCCTCCCCTCATTCAGGCCGACCGCACGCTCTGTGCGACCGGCTCTGAATGAGGTCCTGAGTTTCCACACCCCCAGAGGAAGGCCAACCCGGCCGAAACGCATTGGGACACACCCACAATCTTTGATCATACGAGCAGGATACGACTAGTAACATCCAGCAGCCCCAGCTCCCGGCATCACGTGACCGGGATTTCCGGACGCCTGCCCGGAAGCGAAGGAGGAACGCAGGCCAGCGGTCCCCAGCACCACCAGTTAGGATAAAGGACAGGTCCCCCCCACGACTAACCCACAGAAGGAAAGCCGTGGCCAGACTGAACCAGCCGACATCCAGGCAGCCCAGTGTGCCCATCAGGCACGTCGTTTGCAGCCCACACTGCAGGGAAGCCGGCATACCACCCCAGCTGACAACCATCCAGCGCCCCATCCGAATAAGGCATATCGGAACTGAGGCTATCTGCAAAGGTACTTGATCCACTTCTGCTGAGACTGATTCACACTCTGTCCTCCCCCTGTTCTGTTTCTACCTCACTCTCCAAGCTATCCAAATTATTGTGCATTAACAGCCACTACCATCATCTACAATAACTATTCCTGGCCACGTTTCTTCAACCTTTTAACAATTTTTTTCTATATCCGATCTGTGCACCTTATTGGATCGTGCATATCCCTTGTTTTTCACCACTAACCACTGACTTCATTATTCTATACGCATGCCAACTAACTATAACAGCACTGCAGGATGCCGCACTCTGCCGTCTACTGACGGTCAGGCATTTATATTCTTGTGTTAATACTTTATTCTGACCTACTGCAACTCTACCATTCAGAATGTATTCACTTGTATGTTTGTATATTTGTGTGTTACACTGTGACTTTAATCTTTGACACATAAAAGTCCATATCGTATTGTATTAATAAACTACATTATAACCCACATACCAGTTTGATCTATAGACACACAAGCATCAAATACACCATCCAGGGGTTTAGCGCGGTAACAACTCCCTTCTATTTGCATTTGGGCAAACAACATCCCAGTATTCTCAACAAATCAAGTCCCTCACAGCATTTGGGCAAACAACATCCCAGTATTCGCAACAAGTCAAGTCCCCCACAGCATTTGGGCAAACAACATCCCAGTATTCGCAACAAGTCAAGTCCCCCACAGCATTTGGGCAAACATCCCAGTATGCGCAACAAGTAAAGTCCCCCACAGCATTTGGGCAAACATCCCAGTATGCGCAACAAGTAAAGTCCCCCACAGCATTTGGCTAAACATCCCAGTATGCGCAACAAGTAAAGTCCCCACAGCATTTGGCTAAACATCCCAGTATGCGCAACAAGTAAAGTCCCCCACAGCATTTGGCTAAACATCCCAGTATGCGCAACAAGTAAAGTCCCCACAGCATTTGGCTAAACATCCCAGTATGCGCAACAAGTAAAGTCCCCACAGCATTTGGCTAAACATCCCAGTATGCGCAACAAGTAAAGTCCCCCACAGCATTTGGCTAAACATCCCAGTATGCGCAACAAGTAAAGTCCCCACAGCATTTGGGCAAACATCCCAGTATGCACAACAAGTAAAGTCCCCACAGCATTTGGCTAAACATCCCAGTATGCACAACAAGTAAAGTCCCCACAGCATTTGGCTAAACATCCCAGTATGCGCAAAAAGTAAAGTCCCCACAGCATTTGGGCAAACATCCCAGTATGCACAACAAGTAAAGTCCCCACAGCATTTGGCTAAACATCACAGTATGCGCAACAAGTAAAGTCCCCACAGCATTTGGCTAAACATCCCAGTATGCACAACAAGTAAAGTCCCCCACAGCATTTGGGCAAACTACATCCCATATATCCAAGCATCCGCAAACACCTCAGTCAGCCTCAACATTTACAGATAGTACTTTAGATAATGTAATCGAAGGTCAATTTAAAGATAATTTGCCAGCTAATACTCTGTCACAGGAACTTACACCTTACAAATACACAGAGTTTACAGTATACAGAAATATGTAACTGTGGGTCTCAAATATATCTAGTGATGTTAACTAGAGATATCCCATATGATTATGTTTAAAATGTTATGGTTACTGCTTTTGTAGTGTTATTTCTTTAAGGATATTCTGTTGGTGTAAACAAGGATATAACTAAAAATTCTGGTCCTAATTGTTTCATTTTACATGGTTGTTAATGCCTCTCAGCTATATGCGCACTTAACAATGTGCACATTGTCTACGCTCATAATATGACCTTCACCAATATCAATCCATACATACATATGGAGTACTTTGAGTTCATAAGTAAATGTGCACTTTTATATATTTTTATACTATTGTTTGGTTTTCAATTCTATTGTATTTTGTGCAGCATTATTTCTTATGTAAGAAATATGGAAGTAAGGCTTTCAAAACTTTGTATACAACTTAAACAAAAGGCCTTTATTGAAATACAAAATTTTTGGAACATTCTCATAATTCTGTATTTTTATTTATTACATTTACACCATAGAATTAATGTTTTTTGCAATGGTGCTTCTAATCAATTCTAGGTCATTGGTTCGATAAGCAAGTGAGGTTGATGAAAGGGTAGAAGGATCACTCCCAACAGGCTCCTCCACGATGTCCCACTCTGGCAGGTATTCTTCTCGCTGTATCTCATAGATGTTATGCAAGATACAGCATGTCGCTACAACATCAGTAATGAGCTGAATGTCCACATCATTTCTTTTTAACAAGCAGCGCCAATGTCCCTTCAGTCGTCCAAATGCATTCTCCATGACCATTCGGGCTGGGCTGAGGGTATGGGTGTAGGCGACCTGCTCGTTGGAAAGCTCAACCTGTTGGCTGGACCCTTTCATCAACCACCTTTGTAATGGATACGCAGCATCCCCAATGATGTGGACTGGTACCTCAACTCCATCCACAAGCTTCGACTTCTGCAAATGGAAAAAAATATTATAGTTATTATTAAAGGCTTTACAGGTAAGAGTGTTGTAATACACCTGGTACAGGCAGGGCCGCCATCAGGGCAGCAGCAGCAAGTGACAGCAGGGAGGAATATACAAGCAGGGTGGCCGCAAGCCAGCCTGAGATCGCGGAACGGCAGCCAATCAGGAGCGGCCATAGCGGCCGCTCCTGATTGGCTGCCCGGTACGCGAGCTGTGATTGGCTCTGCAAACATCGGCTTCCTATTCTCTCTCTGCAGTCCTGGCTGCCGCTGCAGCACAGATGCCACCTGCCGGGCTCCCCTCTCTCTCCATACTTAAGCAGCAGGGCGGATTCTACCTGGCTGGCTGCACCAGCGCAGCCAGCTGAACGCACCGCTGAGCAGGTACACCCTGATCTTGACATGCTACCCTCCCTAGTTCAGCCACTCTTCCCTGTCCACCCACCTGTTCCTGTGCCCTATGCCTCCCCCCTTGCCATCTCTGCACTGCCCCCTTTCCTGTTACAGCCTTATCTGCCCTGTACCTCCCCCCATAGTTCAGCCAGTCTTCCCTGTCCACCCCCCTAGTACAGCCAGCCTTCCCTGTCCACCCCCCCAGTACAGCCAGCCTTCCCTGTCCACCCCCCCAGTACAGCCAGCCTTCCCTGCCCAGTCCCCCCCCAGTCCAGTCAGCCTTCTCTACCCTGTGCCTCCCCCCTAGTTCAGCCAGCCTTTATTGTCCCCCCTAGTCCCGCCAGCATTCCATGCCTTGTTCCTCTCCCTTGTCCAGCCAGCCCTTCCCTGCCCTGTGCCGTACACTTCTACACTTACCCTTCCTTCTAGCTTTGTATGTGGATCCGGCCATTTTAGTGTATTTTTATGTGGGTGTGATATACACATATATATATAAATATATATTGTGACACAGTCAGATTAGGGGTCCCTCTCCTGGGTAGAGGTCTCCTCCCTTACACACACAGCAGCTGGGAAACAGTACGCCAGTCTGGATTCGAGTACAAGCTGGTCGGCGCCAGTCTTTATTGTGCAAAACAGAAACAACAAAAAGAAACCATAAACATAAATCCTAGCCCTGGCTGGGCTCTAACTTTACAGGTGGTTCCCTCACTACCAGAACCTGGCAGGGCCTAATGCCCTCACCAGCAACAAAGGCACAGCACAACACTCACAGATAGGTTTTTCAAGTGTCTCTGAGCAAACTCCCTGCCTGCTCTCCCAGGTGAGACACTCAGCCCTAAACACACTAGGCTTATATTGGCCACTCTCAGGTGGAAACCCTAACAAGCCTGTTACCAGGCTGCAAGGCCCAAAACCTGGAGTGGCTGTGGGTGGAGCCCTCCCTCTCCTCTCACCCACAACCCCCAGGTCCCAAACCGGCTTTTCAAAAAGCCGAGACTCAAGCCTGCTACACTGCAGACTTTCTCCTGGGGGTTTAAAACACATAAGACAGGAATCTGGGACAAATGTACCTGCCACAGACCACTTTACCAGTGATCCTATCACAATATATATATATATATATATATATATATATACACACACACATACATACATTTATATATATATACATATATATATTAGAATCAATGTTCATTTCCATATATATATATATATATATATATATATATATATATAAAATATATATATGATGTGTGTGTGAGTTTTACAGCAGTTGTTGAACTGGTTTACATACCAATTGATGCCGCCCCCCCCCCCCGCCGTCAACTCTGCTCCATCCATCCCGGGGGTGAGGGGGGCCCTGCCTATTTTGCCAGTACCGGGCCCCTGGATTTCTGATGGCAGCCCTAGGTACAGGCATATCTACTTTCCTCTATTTGTAAGTATACACATTGATTACTATTTGGCAGGAGGTATTTGCTAGACATGCCTGATACAGCATGGATCACATTAAATGGAAATGCATTTACTGCATATATGCAGATACAGTATATAACAGCAAATTGCAGGTAACATCCCAAAAATCATGTTGTGGTTGGGTATGGAAGATAATACATATCTGTTTAGCAATAATAAGCATGACATAAATGTGTGTATAGTTACCTCACGAGGAAACAGCCAACCATTCTGTCTCTCCTCCGCAATCTTGTACAGATCAGAATTGGCCAGCACACGAGCATCATGAGCATGACCAGGCCAGCCAATGAAAACATCAGTGAAGCTGTGAGAGCAAGATAATATGCGGTTAAAACTATACATATAAGACCATGTGAAGTAGAATCTGATTGGTTGCTATGGCCAACATCTCCACTTCAAATAACCCTCACTTTAGTAAATATACCCGTAACTTTAAAATATACTAGAATATATTATTTCTGATAGAAAGCGTATATAAGATCCGGTTACAACTATACATATAGACTTTTTAAACACACAACATTTTACATCCTTTACTTTGCATGCAGGTCACAATATATATCAAATTAAAAGTAATAAATGTGGCTTACCAATACCGATGGTCAACGACAGCTTGCAGAATGATGGAATGCCATCCCTTTCTGTTATAGTAGTCTGCTGGGCTGTCTGTGGGAGCAATTATGGGGATGTGGGTGGTATCAATCGACCCAGCACACTGTGGGTAACCGCCGCGCAGGAACCCGGACAATGTCTCATCCAGTCGCTGCCCATGGGGTATTGCAACAAACCGGTGGTACAAGGTATCCAGGATGGCCTGGGTCACTTCACGCACCAAAACACAATCTGTGGAGATGCCTACACCAAACAAGCAGGATACTGTGCGGTACTCGCCATGAGAAACATACCACCACAAGACGATCGCAAGTCTCCTGCTTGGGGCAATGGGCTGTCTCCATCAAGTAGTGTGCCTGGTAAGTGACGGGCTTAGGAGTTCCAGGTTGTAATTAAAGGTGCCTTGCGACATCCTAAAATTTGCAATCCATTGATTCTCTGTAAACCCCTGTACTGTAGCTCGGAAAGCCTGTCCATGTTGTCGATCTCAAGACCATATTGTGTGAGATGACCCTCCAGTCACTCTCAATATGGACGAGACACTTGACATTACCAAGACTCTCCTCCAAAGTAGGTAATGTCGGCGCTTGGATGCCCTCTCCATGACAAAATGCTGTCTTCTCCTCAGGATCTCACACTGTGTGATTAAGAACAGTGTGAGCAGCTTCAGCCATGCCTCAGTTGCTGTTTAGCACACCAAATCCACCAGACAAAACAAGGTCTCCATGCTACACAGATACTTGGAAATACAGCCTTATGGGTGTCCCTCCCAGTCCCTTTATACCAAACCCCCACCTTTTCATGACCACATTATGTGTGCCTGCATAACGTCCACTTAAAATGGCACAACTGTGATTTTCAGTGTAAAACTCTGAAAAACCCTGCTCTTGTTTGAATGGTGCTACCCAGGAATTTCCCGGGTAGAAGCTGTAGTGTGAAAGGGGGGTCTTGACCAAATACCCAGGATTTTCCACAGGAGAAATTCCCGGGTCTGAGGAGGAAATTTCTCGGGTCGTATGTCTGAAAGGGTAAGTGGAAATGTAGTGTATTCATAAAAAATATTGTGACACTGTAAGTGGAAAACGCAATGAATTCGTAAAAAATATTGTGACACAGTGGAAAACGCAGTGTATTCGTAAAAAATATTGTCACACTGTAAGTGGAAAATGCAGTGTATTCGTAAAAAATATTGTCACACTGATAGTGGAAAATGCAGTGTATTCGTAAAAAATCTTGTCACACTGTAAGTGAAAAATGCAGTGAATTTGTAAAAAATCTTGTCACACTGTAAATGGAAAATGCAGTGTATTTGTAAAAAATATTGTCACACTGTAAGAAGAAAACGCAGTGTATTCTTAAAAAATATTGTGACACAAAGTTGAAACGCAGTGTATTCGTAAAAAATATTGTCACACTGTAAGTGGTAGTGCAGTGTGTTATTCTTTTCTTATTCATTAAAAAATCTTGTGGCACTAAGTGGAAACTTCACAATTTTACAATTTAATAACACAAAGTTAGCAATAGAAAAATGCAACTTTTCACTTCTTTCCTCAATCATGACAAAATGATTAGTCTACACGCCGACTACAAGACCACAACAAAGTGCTGAATAACATGCATAATATATTAAACATAATGACATCACAAACGCCTCAGCTGAGATTCACATATACATATTTTCAAAAGGTGAAAAAGAGGATATGGTTTAAAAAATGCAATTAAGCAGCAAAAACTGTGTTCTCTGATTATAGTGTCCCTTCTCCCTACCCATGGCCCCTCTACTTGAATTTCAGTGAGTCAAAGGGGCAACTCCATGCAACCATATTCCAGAGTGCAGCTGCTCCTCCTGTGACCCAGGTCAGAAGATGTGTAGGGGGTGTGGTGATATGGACTAAAATGGAGCTCACATCCATGACAGTGGACAATTAATCCCCAATCTAACAGGGAGAGCAGCTGTAATTTATACACAACACAGGATGGGATGACGTTATAGTCTTGGGTGCTGGTATAATCTGGGGTGATGTATACATCATCTTCTTCACACAATATCAATTTGTCCCCGCTGGAATCCACCATTACAGGTGCCTCTGTAATTTTTCCATGTAATTGACGGTTATGGTCTTTCTTGTAGAATTTGTAGTTCATTTTGATGGACATCATTTTTTACACATTGTAGAGAAGCAGTCTCATAGGCCTATCACTGACAAGGTCCCCGACTGTGCTGAAAGCTCTTTTTGAGTACACACTGGAGGGTGGGCAGCTCAAGTAAAGCAAAGCCAGTTTGTGCAAGGACCTCCAAATTGCCTTTTTTTACTGCCAATAGTCAAATGGACTGTCTGACATGCCTATTTGGATGCTATAACTAATTTTTTTTAAATAGTCCTAAACCATTCTTAGAATGGTGACCGTATCAGATGCATTCATGGTAGAGGTGTCATTAATTGTAGGCAATTCTGACCCGACCAGATGTCAAAACTTGATTGTGTTGACTCAACTGCATCACGAGTATGTGTTTTGAAAGTTTAGGTTTTCCGGAGTAGATGCACTTGCTGGAGAAACTGAAGAAGCCATCGCTACATCACGTGCCACTTGAGCTGACAATTTGCTTATCAACAGCTCTTTACATCTCTTCAGATCTGTGTCCGTTGGGAAGAAGAAACAAGTCTTCATCCCTTCTGGGATGAAAATCCACCACCAGCAGCAGGCATGGCGTTCTACGAGTCTCAAGAAAGACACAACGTAAGACTTAAACCTTAAATCTGAAATCTTGCATTTGCTCTGTTCTGCTTGCCCATCTGTGCTGGTTAAGTGGACAGTTGGCACAACGGCAGTTTGAAGGCCATTAACTAAATATGTTTTTTTTAATGTTCCTGTACAGCTTGGGAAAAAGCTTCAAGTGGAATCTTTACAAAGGATTATTTAACAGTCAATTGTTTTGGGAAAGCACTCTTCCTGGTCCCCTTCTGGAATGAAAATCCACTCCTAGCAGCAGAAGCTGTCGCAGGATTCTCAAGAAAGACACAACGTAAGACCTTAAATCTGAAATCTTGCATTTGCTCTGTTCCACTTGTCAATCTGTGCTGGTTAAGTGGACAGTGGGTACAGCGGCAGTTTGGAGGCCATGAAATAACTATATATTTTTTAATGTCCCTGTACAGGTTGGGAAATACTTTTCAAGTGGAATCTTTGCAAAGGTTTCAATTGTTTTGGAAAGCACTAATAAAAGTCTTTCTGGTCCCCTTCTGGTATGGCGCTCAAGAATTCTTCTGGGGCAAGGAGTGATGTGAATGAGTAAAATATTTTTTTTAAATGCCTCCCCTTCTCCCTCATAAATTTACTTGTTGGAAGTTGAACTGCCACTGCGGCTGCAATCTTTGACATGCAGTTGCTGAATTCCAAAAATGTACAGAAATGTTTATGGCCACAGACAGCATTTCCTGCATGCCCCTTAAATTTAAAAAAAATATTCTGAACCACCAAGTTGATCTTGTGGGCAAAACATGGGACATATTGTTCACCCATGTTCTCCCCTCCTCCCTCATAAATTTGCTTTGGAATCAAAAAATGAAATAAAATTTACTACCAATCAACCCTTCCTGTCCCTGCCTTCAACTACATACATACTCCAACTCCCATGTGCCATGTTGGAAGTTGAACTGCCACATGTTTGTGCCGCCCACTGCTGCCGCTTAGCTTAGTCAGCCAGCTAGCTTGGTGCACATTTTGGGCCTAAACTAGATAAAAACAATATTGTGAGCTGTGAGGTGGTCAAAATTAACTGAAAACGAGTGGAAATAAATGTTGTTATTGAGGTTAATAATACTGTAGGAACAAAAACAGGCCCAAATTATATGATTTTAGCTGTTTTTATGATTTTTTAAGAAAAGATACAGATCCAAAACCAAAACACGCAAGGGCAGTTTTGGCAAAATCAATCCAGATCCGAAACAAGAGGAGATACAGATCCAAAACCAAAACACGGGGGTAAGCGCATATCTCTATCTAAAATAGTGGTTCTCAAACTCGGTCCTCAGGACCCCTCACAGGTCACATTTTCCAGGTCTCCTGGCAGGTGCACAGGTGTAATCATTACTCACTGACACATTTTAAAAGATTCACAGGTGGAGCTCATTATTTCACTTGTGATTCTGTGAGACCTGGAAACATGCACTGTTTGGGGTCCTGAGGATCGAGTTTGAGATTCTGTGTTTTAGATAGAGATGTGCGCTGACCCCCGTGTTTTGGTTTTGGATCTGTACAATCAGCACAATCTTATAGCATGTTTTAATTAGAGATGTGTAGTTCGGTTTTCCTGAAAACCGAACACACTTGAACTTTGGGGTTCCTAGTTGAATCGAGTCCCAGCTCGGATCACTTTTGGGGTTCTGAGTTCAACTGAGTACTTGCTCGAGTCTGCTGTAAATTCGGAACTCGGATTTAAAATCTGAATCTCAGTTTTGGATTGCATGTAAACAGGTCCAAGTTACATGATTTGCTGTTTTTATCAATTTGAAAGTAATCCAAAATTAAAACTGAATCCAAACCAAAACACTTCTGGGTGGTTTTGCCAAAACCATAAGATTTGATGGTGGTTTTACCAAAACACAGGGGTGCACACATCTCTACAGTAGTTTTAATATGAGGTCCAATAATTGTAATTTGTATATGTACAGTATTTGCTGTATCAAACATCACCTGGGTCTATTTTAGTATAAACACATCCATAACAATGATCACCCTTGCTGACAGATGGGCATATGGACTGAGAGTGTATTATTTTGATTTAGTGGTTTTGGGGCCTACTATATGTATCAAAGACTGGAGAGAAATAAAATTGTAAAAGATAAAGCACTAACCAGTCAGCTTCTAAATTACATTTTACAAGCTGTGTTTGAAGAATGACAGTTAGGAGCTGATTGGTCAATATTTTTTCTCTCACAATTTGATCTCTCATCAAGTTTTGATACATAGGCCCCTTCTGTCATGCTCTACTAAAATTTCAAGCATGCTGGTCATTTTATAAATTGTGTGGAGGTAGGCATTTTGCAGTCTGTACCAATATCCATGAAAATGTTGCCATTTGAAAAGCTGGGTGTACAGTAGCTAGATGTACACGGGCATTTTTTAAACAATGGTGTCTACAGTATGTGTACTCATATGTCATGGATTCTGCGCTTATGCAATAACTAGATTTTTTGCTGTAAACCAAAAGATCATAGAGACTTTTTTTCTACTTCAATAGAACATGACCTTTAGTAATCTTTAGGAGGTGGTGGCAATTAGACTTTAACTTCATGGGACACCTTTATTGTCTTCTAGGCACACATTATGCAGGTAAGTGCATTTACAGGCACACAAATACCAAGGTAATAAAAATGAAGATGTATAAATTTAGCACAATTAGCTTCTAACTGTCATTCATCTACAGACTGTGCTAGATGAATGATAGCTACAGTGGAAGCTGCTTGGTTGCTATGGGCAATTTCTCCACTTTATCTCTATCAAAAGTTTGATTCATCTTCCACATAGCTTCATAAATTAAGCTGAAAAACAACAGCAGTATTTTAAGGCGAAAGACATATTCCATTTTAGCCCTCAATCCCACAGTGGTTGATCAGAGTATTTGCCTAGGGCAAGAATAAAAAACTGCATTCTGCCTCATCATAGCCGAGTGTATGGAATTTTAGGCATTTATATTCTGGTTTAATACTGGAGCTGTACAAGGGAATTCCTCCCTAAATGCAGATTAGAGGCCTGATTCAGAGTAGTATGCAAACCCGATGGTTTGCATGCTACTCCGATTGTGAGAGGTCTGTGCATGTGCAGGATCTGTACTGAGCATGTGCAGGTCTCCCTCTGCGAGAAGGCTCACAGTTGCCCCTAGCTGAAGCATGATTGATATGCTGCAGCATTTGGGGGGGTGGGGCAGGGGCGGTGACTGGGACTGTTCTACAAGATAGGGGCGTGTTACCCGGTATTATAACCATGGCTAGGCCAGGGTCTACGTCTTCCAATGTAAACTTCCTCGATGACAGAGCTGTGAGGAGCAAACTCTTACGACGCTGCACTCAGATCTGCAATGCAGTCAGAAGGCATCTATTTACACCAGACACCTCCTGCTACATTTGCATATGCGTTGTATGGTATTGTACAGATGCTTTCCTGCGGCTGTGCAATACCGTACAACTCTGAAACAGGCCCTAGGTGCGTTGGTGTACATGATTTTGCAGAGCAGTGTAAAACAAGATATCATATTGCAAAGTGAGACTAATTAAGTGAGATACAGGGGTGCAGAGGGAATAGTAGTTTGAAGGTTTTTCTTTGCTGTGCTAATAGGCTATTTTCGATTTGCAAAGAATTTGCACTATCTTTGAGGTGGCAGAGATATGATTGTGTGGAGTTTGCATATTCTCCCCGTGTTTGCGTGGGTTTCGTCCAGGTGCTCCGGTTGCTCCTACACTCCAAAAATATACTGGCAAGTCAATTGGCTCGCAACAAAAATTACCCCTAGTGTGTAGGTATGTGCGTGTACATGTGGTAGGGAACATAGATTGTAAGCTCCACTGGGGCAGGGACTGATGTGAATGGACAAATACTCTCTGTAGAGCGCTGCGGAATATGTGAATGATTTATAAATAACTGGTAATAATAATAATAATAATAATAATAATAATAATGATATGTTTAGCACCCTCTATTTGCACTTCAGCATACTGTAGAAGAATATTTCTGTAAAAGAAAGCTTCAAACATGTCATATGTAGCAGTTTCAATGTCCTCTCAAATGATGATTCATTAAAGCCATATATTAGGCTAACCTGAGCAGTATTTAGGGGAGAATAATGAAAAAGTTAAAATAAAGGGTTAGTTCTAGTGTGGTAGAATATTGGACTTTTCTGCAATGTCTATCCTTTTGCATATTACACCTCTTCACATTAGTCTGCCTCCCTATAACCCTAGATATTCTTCACAATTGCCTATAAAACTAGACTTTTATTGGCCTATTGGGTATTTTTGTAAATTGTAGAGAGGGCTCGGGGTCAGTCGTTTACGACCTCCCTGAAAATCATCTCTGGTCATGGTTCATTTCATTGGACTTAAATGTCCACTTTACCCAAAATCCTCTTGAAGGTTAAAACGGCTTTGACAATACTCACTACAAACAATTGATTGTGGAAAAACTACTAGCATTGCATTAGAAAAGCCAGTTATAGAGGAAATCAGGGAACTCAATGCCAAAGTAGAATACTTGCAAAACAGAAAAACACAGATAGCAAAAGTATCTTTTTATTCTTTTCAGAGAATAACTCTCTAGATGTAAATAGAGAAAAAAACAAACATTACAGCCAAGGAGACTAGTAATGGATGAAATGTTTTATACATATGTGATGGAAAATTGCACACTGCTAAGTAAAAAAACAGCTTCTGAACCACTTAACATGGCTACAAAGTCACAGGTGCGTGACTCTTTGACCTGTGTTACATCATCACATATTCCTGAACCCTTTTTCACTATTTACATCTGGCATCCAAGGAGATCATATTCTATAAAAACAGAAATTTCCAGAGCTGCTCCGAGACTCTATGCCAGAGAAGATTCCCTTCTTTTCACCCTTTTATCCCCACACAGGAGCGTTAAAGAGCTAAACATCTCTCATTTCAACTTCCTCCCAACCTCACATATTTTGGCATTAGGGGAGTCTTCTCTAGTAGCTAGCAGCTGCTTTTCAGCTGATATTATAGCCAAATCTTAAGGTTAATTTGGTAGGTTTTCTGTGGAGCATGTTGAAATCTAGATATGTATATACATACCAAAATGCATATTTCTCTGAAACCAATTTGTTAAAATGTAACAAGAGACTGACATCTCAGACAATGTATGTTGTTATACTGTACTAAGTTGAGCTCACAGTTATATTTGACAGATATATGGCACAATAAATGCTTACCTAACACAGCCATTACATTTATATTGTGTTGGCAGCCTGACAAGATTACCTTTGTTTGGATCACAATCTAGTCAGTTTTCTTTTATAAACAGGTGTCTTTTACACTTATTATTTTTATCATGTTTACTCAGCACTGTCAGCATTTATATGATACATTACATTTCTGACCGAAGCCTTAATCCTTGCCCCAAGGAATTTAAAGTTCCATATGCAGACATCAATTTTATGTCCATTGAAATCAGGTGCTTGCAGTCAGAATCCACTTGCTACACACTATCAAATTCTAAAATACAAGTTTTTTTTTTAATACATACAGTAAGTATGGTGCTCGGTATACATCAATGACATGCCCATTTTCAGCCAAACAGATTACATTATATGTGTTAGCGTGCATATCTTCACCGAGGAGTCATTTTCTATAGTACGGTTTCTCTAGGTGATTTAAGCTAGCCACACAAGTGATCCTGCCACTTGGTGAGGGCATCAGACTATAGTATCCATGGCCAGTTCAGCTAGACATGGAGCAGATCAGGGTGATGTCCTACCCTCCAACATGACTCCTTCCACCAGATACAAAATGCCCTGCTCCTGGACTTCCCACCTAATTTATATTTGCAGTCACCTGTGCTGAACTAGTTAATTGATAAGAATGTTTCAACACAGGTGTCTGTAATCATAAAATAAAAAGGAAGTACAGGAGCAGAGCCTCTTGTACCCGGTGAAAGGGGTCATGTTGGAGCTTAGAGAATCTAAAGCTGGCCACACACTAGACCAACTTGCATCCAACCAGCCAACTTGTTGATTGGTTGGAATGAAAATCTGGTAATGTATGGGAGTAAATGATGATCAGCAATTTGCTCCTAAGTGCCAGAAAACAGATGAAAATGGTCGTTCAGACAAGTTTGTTAAATGTCTGATCTAATCTAGTGGTTCTCAAACTCGGTCCTCGGGACCCCACACAGTTCACGTTTTACAGGTCACCGAGCAGATGCACAGGTGTATTTGTTACTCACTGACACATTTTAAAGTTCCACAGGTGCTAATCATTTCACTTGTGATTCTGTGAGGATACCTGCAAAACATGCACTGTTTGGGGTCCTGAGGACCGAGTTTGAGAACCTGTGATCTAAACTATTTGTTCAAACAACAGTTTTAGTCCATTTTCCAGCGTTTGGGAGCAAATTGCTGATTGTATACCTTACCAGATTTTCATTCCAACCAATCAACTAGTTGGCTGGTTGGACAGATAATCTTTAGATGTGTGGCCAGCTTTATATGTATACTTTCGACATTGGGACTGTTAGCCAATAGGAGTCCTCCTCTGTTTACACTTACCAACATGCCCTGATAATGATCTGGTTGATTCTATTTAGATTATTATTATGCATCACAATGGTGCTAAGTACTTTAAATCAACTGCTGCAAAAGATTAGTAGTCAGCAATGTGCTGCCAGGCTCCTCACCTTCAAACTGCATTTATTTACTTATTTATTATCAGATATTTATATAGCACATATGTATTTCCTAGCATTTAACAGAAAATATCTAGTCATTCACATCAGTTCCTTCCCCAGTGGAGTCCCTATCACATGTACACACACACATACACTAAGGTTAATTAACCTACTAGTAGCCTTTTGGATTTTGGGAGTAAACCAGAGTATCTGGAGGAAACCCACACAAACACAGTACAACATATAAACTCTACACAGATAGGGTCTTGGTAGAATCAAACCCAGACCTCAGTGCTGTGAGGCAGTAAGCTAATCAATACGCCAAAGGATTGCCCTTTCATTCTGTGTTACCTTATCTGTATAGATGCATACACATGTAACGATTTTGTAACCAACAATTTTCTGTCTGATTATCTGTCAAGGTGCATATACACGTAACGATTTTGTAACCAACAATTTTCTGTCTGATTATCTGTCAAGGTGCATATACACATAACGATTTTGTAACCAACGATTTTCTGTCAGATTATTTGTCAGATTTTCTGTCAGATTTTCCCTTGAAAAAGTGAACGATTTTTTGAAGTGTAATGAACGATTTTTACAACGATGATCGAAAAATGTTCCTTCCCTTAATGAAAATCGTTATGTTGGACAGTCTGAAATGGACGTTGAACTACAAACTACAAACAGAAGCGCGTATGAACAATTATCGTTCATCGTTATAACTCAGAAACTGAACAATTTTTTGAACGATTGAACGATAACGTCGTTAACGACAAATAGTTAAAAAAATCGTTACGTGTGTATGCACCTTTACTGTTAGCTCTGTCCAAGTAGGATATACACACTAGCTGCTCCAAAACTAGTGCAATAAGCTTTTATAAACAGTAAACTACAATGCCTATCATCCATTGCATGCATTTATCAGGTGGCAGAAATAACCTGTATCAGTCTTTTCCCTGTAACATCATCACTAAACTACATCCACTTGTCTTCATGATTCTTCCATTATTTTTATTTATTTATTTATTATAAAAAGATCAACCCACAAAAAATACCTATTATTTAATTCTGGGACATACTAAATGTAGCAACAAAAGACTTTTTTTTTAACTTTAGAGATTGGTATAACGTGTTAACTTGCAGTACCATAGACATGAAGGTCAAGGGACATTCAATTCCTTTATAAAGAAACAAAAACACGTGTACCACTAGGAGTGCTCAGTCTCCTGGGCTAGGCAGAATACAGTCATGCATTTTCTAGGCACACTTTTATGCTATTCATTTAAACAGGCTGTGAGTAAACATTTTGGGTTGTTTATGTCTCCCCTTAGCATGTTCTCTATCATTTCAGGTGTCTGTTGTACTGGCTGTGTCACCCAATGATATTACTGTACAATTCAATTTTGTCACATTTATGGTAAAATATTTGTAATTTCATATTCTACAACTCAGGTACTTACATATTAAAAAAAAGCTTCTAAATTATTGCACACATTCTGATCACATGAAACATTTTCTATTATTTAGCAATTACAACAAAATATACAGCTAAAATAAAATTAACCACTTGCCTGGCGTGGTCGCATCAGATGCAACCAGTCAGAAATTCCCACTAGGTGGCTGCGGGCAGCTAATCTTCCAGCAGCCGCTTGATCAGAGGTACCTACTGGTCCCTCTGCACCCGCCGCTGCCCCTCCAGTGTGTCCCAATTACTGCTGGCCACAGTGATCGGGCACCCAGTATTCCCAATCTACAATTTTAGGGACATTTTTTTTTTAAATATTAGCCAGTTAAGTGGTAAAATCACTACAGGGTTTGTTTTATGCAGATCGACAAAATAACTATGAAAATATGTCACAGCTTCATATCCTGTCTCCAATGTCTTTACACTTCTATCTGTATTGTCCTGAAAATTTAAAATTGTTTCTCTTTATTATGTTAAATGACCCAGGGGGAGATGTATCAAACCTTGGAGAGAAAGAGAAGAGAGTTCAAGGGGTCTATGTAATAAGGGAAGAAAAGTGGTACAAATGGTAAAGGCAGAGAAAATCCCTGTACATACCGCTTCTCAGTATACACAAAAGGGATACTCTCTGCCTGCAGCCTGTCAGTGCTAAGTGCAGGCTACAATACGCACTGCACCTGGGTCACTTAGCACTGCCATAGCCACCTATGGCAGCGCTAAATGTTACTAAGAGGAGAGGTCACTTACTGTCTGGTGTCATCTCCAGCGCCAGCTTCTCCTCCTCTTGCTGCCGTTATCTGCTTCTCCTCACTGGAGAAGCAGGAAGTGCTCATTGTCATTTTGCCCATTTGTTAAGAAAGTATTTACAAAAAAAAAAGTCACTGCTGCGACTGGTGGTCGGTCACGCAGGAGTGACTTAATGTTCACTCTCCTTGGCAGGTCCATTTTTAAGGAACAGTTGTAGTAGCTGGCTCTTGCTTCACAGGTACCAACCAATCAGCTGCTAACTGTAATTTTTCAAGCCTGTAAAATTATAGTTAGAATTCTGATAAGTTGGTATCTCTCTTCACATTATCCATACTTACCGACATTCTGGCAGCCCTATCCGGGAGGGAGCTGCCAGGTCGATGCAGCGGGTGGTGTGGAGTCGGCTGAAGTGGACAGCGCAGGGGCATGCTAGCACGATACATCATCATTACTGGCATTATAAAGCAGTGGGCGGGGCTATGAGGACACTATTCAGTGCAAATCAGGTCCATCCACTCCCACACCGCTCACTTTCGCAGGGGGGCACGGGGGGTCGGAGACTATTCCGGGAGACTTGCCTACTCTTGCGGGGGCCGGGAGTGCCACCCAATTTTAAGGAGCCTCCCGGCAGTCCCAGAAGAATAGGCAAGTATGACATTATCTCTTTCCAAGGTTTGATACATCTGACATATTTCAAATACAAAACAATTGCATATATTTGCTACCTGGGATTCACAGACAAAAACTGGTGATATTTTACTACCATTCCCCCTAAAGAATACTTTAATATTGCAAATGCAAATTGTCATAGTAAATTAACACTCGTATTCACAGTGAAATCTCACACATTACTAAATAGAAAGGGTTACTCGTAGGTATGTCGGCAATGTTTTACATCTGCCCACATACAGCCACTTTTTCTTTGGTATGCAATGTGTGAGGAAATAGATAGTGCACATCTAATATGCCATTATAACTTTGGCTGTTTCTTTTGTGTGACACATTGTGGAACAGATTTATAACTTTATAATCTTATGTTTCTTATTTTCAGAGTGGTTATTGAGAATGAACAATACCACAGTACCACACTGAGATTTTATCTCTAAGCCCCTATCCAAATTCCTTTCGTTCTTTGAATGAACTGTCCAGGCCACCAGCAAGAGGATGGATCAAACATTCAGAGTTTAGATGGCCTAATCTAAACAGATTTTAGGGTTGCACCTACTTTCATTACTCTAAAGTTTCAGTGTATTAGAAGTTATTGTGAAACAAGGCTCAAATACAAATTTCACAAACATGAATAATAGCAAAAGCCATACTTTGTAATAATTCAGAAGGATTACAATATATAAAATAACAGCATTTAGTGAAAGTTTTCCTTTGCACACCCTACTGCCTTAACGATTGTTATGTCTATGGAGAGATTTAGGGAACTACTGTATGTATTAAGTACAGATGGAGGAAAGAGCTAAAAATGTCAACTCTTTCCTCTGTATTTGCATCTTCTCGGCCACTTAGGTTAAAGTAGGTGATGGGGCAGATTCATCATGTGATATGTTGTAATGTTCTGTACAATTCACCGACTGCCAGAATCTTCTATCACTTCTGCTCCAATTTCGAGCAGAATGGCACCATATATAATTCATTATATAACGTGATACATGAACCACTGGGGTCTGTCTATTTCACTACATAGTCCCCCCCAGTTTTTATTATCATACATATTTAAAAACTGCACAGATATTTTAAAGGCTTTAAAGCAGGGGTGGGTAATAAATAAGCGTCCCTCAAGCTGTTGTAGATCTACACATCTCCGCATTCCCTGCCACAGTTTTGCTATTTGGTTTTGCTCAAACTGTTGCAGGCCATGCTGGGATTTGTAGTTCAACAGCAGCTTGAGGGCTGCTTATTGCCCACCCCTGCCTTAAAGGCATGGCTCTTTTGTAATCACTATGATATCACTATCTCTGAGTTTACAGTCCTAGTAGCCATCATTATTCCCAGATTTCAGTCATTATTCCCCGGTATCGCTCATGGTACTTTCTTCATTTGTGTTTGGAATCCATGAGGTATAACCGTGACATATCAGAGGTAAAATGCTGAATGGACAGAACAGAACACAGATTTCTAAGATAAACAGTTTTCTCTTAACGTGGGTAATAGTATTTGGCTTTACCGGAATACATTTGGCACAGATATTTATTTTGACACATCATACAGTCTGAAGCATAAAAAGAAATGTTACAACTTCTCTATTTTAAAAGTATCATATTATTTAACAATGAGTTATTAAATATGGTAGGAATGATGAAAATGCAACTGTGGATTATTGTAGGCTTTGTTCAACTAATGTTTTTTTCTAATTTGCTAAAACAGCTCCATAAACCACACACAACCATTTTACAAACTGCAGTAATTCACTATCAGCTGCACAGGAAAATGTTCCTGTGTACTGAAAGCAATGGAAGAAAGTCAGGTAGAGACAGCACCACAGAGACCCAGATGAGATCTAAGCAGGTTGTAGATAAAACCTTATTAGAAATATTTTTGGTAAAGAGCCACCTTTTACTCATATTTAATAGTAGTAAGAGCATCGGTGGTTTTAAAAGTATATTACACTAGAGGGCACCCATCATTTATGTTTCAGAATTAATCAAAGACAATTGTAACAATTGGTGACATTAAGGAGGGCTGCCGTTCTTGAAATTGATAAGGGTCAATGTAAGGCTTTTTCCACTATGAAGTTATTTCTTCCATAGGACAATATGAAGGGCATTGGAGATTTTATTACTACAGAATACTATTATTACACGTATGAGCCAACACAATTCATTTGTGTACTGACCTGTCTTAATGGGGGTTATACCTAGTGCCTATAACTGTACCTTGCTGGGGTGTCATAAAGCAATGGCTACTGTCCCACTATGCCTCTCCCATTGCAACTACGATTTATCTGATATTAAATAAAAATTAGGTATTTCTAAAAGACATGTTGAAATATGAGTTACACCTTTCTCCCATCACCTTGCTGGAGTGCCACAAAAATGGCTACTGAAAACTTAACTTTAATAAATCTCCTCTTCTTGCTCCAAATTATATAAGAAGAGAGAGAAATACACAGATCGTGTAGAAGAGGTTTTTTTTTTTTAATGCTCTACATTTTCACTTAATTTTCATTACCTTTCAACTTAAATAAGAAATTAATATCTACAGTACATGTAAATAAAAGAAAAAAAATACAAATATTATTTTTATTGCCATTTAGAAAAAGTTAATTTTTCCAATAATAACTAAATATATCTATCTATTAATAATAATTTATTTAGCATACACATATCATGCAGCCCTTTACAGAGAATACCTAGGGGCCATTTTATCAAGGAACATTTGCGGAATATTCACCCAAAACACCAAGGTGGGTGGTACCTACAAAAATATTATTATTTATTTATTACTAGTTATTTATATAGTGCACACATATTTACAGAGGATATTTTACTTTCACATCAGTCCCTGTCCCAGTGGAGCTTACAATCTATATTCCCAACCCCATGCACACTAGGGTTAATTTTTGTTGGGAGCCAATTATCCAACCTGTATATTTTTGGAGTGTGGGAGGAAACCAGAGTACCTGCAAGCACAGGGAGAATATACAAACTCCACACAGTTAGGGTCATAGTGGGAGTTGAACCCACGACAGTGCTGTGACGCAGTAATGCTAACCATTACACCATCTGTGAAAATATTAAGTATCCCCTTTATGTCTATATTGGAGATATCTGCTGCGATCATCTTCAGATGGCATTAGTTGTTGACGCCAATAGGCTACAGTCTGCAAAAGATACCGGGAGAGAGAGACCCAATAATTAATAAATAATAAATATGCACTTTAGTCATTCACATTATTCCCTGCCCCAGTGGAACTTACAATCTATATTTCTTTTAACTTGTATATACATTAACAATAGGGTTAATTTGTTTCTCTAAAGCCAACTAATCTGCCAGTATTTTTTTGGATCTTCTGCTACCTGGTCCTAAGAATGTATAATGGCAGCATACTTGACAACAATTTATTTTCTATTACTCTTTGAATGAACAGTACAAATTGTAAAATAAATGTTAGGAATATGGATTAATTTACTATGGCAAAGTTCAGGTTTTTATAATATTTAATGTGCTTGCAGTCTACATTATTTGTTTTCAATGTATGTCTGATTTCTTTGTTTTTTGTACAGCGTCAGGAATTTTATGTAAATTTGATTATAATATTCTTTAGGTAGGCTCATGTTATCTTTTGTTGGAGCCCGATGCACAGCAACCATCCACCCCACATGCTTATTGTGTTTTGCTAAGTTGCTTGTCATGATGGTGGCTTCTTTGATATATCTATCTGTCTGACCACGGCACGGCTCAAAAACAATTCCAGTCCTAGAAAACAGAGGAACATTTAAAATTCTTTTTCATCCTTAATCTTTTATCAGACGTGTGGCACCGGATCCAGGTAATATGTAATAATGCAATGTTTTGGTAGGTATTTGTTTTTATTCCCTTCATTGAGTAAGGAAGATCATCTTTACAGAGAAGCCACCGAGTGTTAGCCTGCTACGTTTTAACATGCATATATATTATAGCCTATTCTCTTCAAACTCTTCACCTTCTACCTCATTATGCTGAAACTTTCATAGACCACTATGATGGAGTATAATAACATGGAGTATTCAGGTCATACATAATGAAAACAGCTCATACAGTATTTGGTTGGTAGTAAAAGAAAAACCTATAATTCCTTTATATTTATTTATTTAATTATTAACAGTTTCTTATATAGCGCAGCATATTCCGTTGCGCTTTACAATTGTAAACATTAATAGAACAAAACTGGGTAATAACAGACAGATATATAGGTAGGAAGGCCCTGCTCGCAAGCTTACAATCTATAGGGAAATAGGCACAGATAAACAAGGATAGGTGCTATATGAACAATATGGAAATGCATAATTCTGCATTTATACTCATTCACATGTATATGGGATCTGGTCCTTGTATTATTTGTTCTTGCCTCCCTTCATTTTAGTTCATGGATATGCAGAGCAGTGAAAAGTGTTAGCGATCATACAATGGACATGCTGTACGAATGGCGCTCTATGTGTTACTACTGTAGTTATTGTAGGATCAGAAGGGCTCTCTGCAGCAAAAATTGTGACAAAGGTCTTAAGTACTGTAGAAGGTCCTTTGACATGAAAGATTTTAAGATATATAGCTGCATATATTAATGTATTATTTCTATCTATCTATCGATCTATCTACAATGCAATATATTCTTATTTCAGTTCAGACATTCTTGTAAAAGTGATTAAGTTACCTATCTGACACCTACTTAACCAGTGGGGGCTTTTTACGTTGTTTTAAAGGTCATTACTTAATGTGCACTATGAGTAATGCTGTACAGACTGGTTAACCTCTTCCCTTGAAACACTATTGATGAAAGTGCCCTAAGATGTGGTGCCTGAAAGTAGAACAAAGCATAAAAATGTTCTAAAAGTATTTTCATCAGCTTGATGTTTGCAATGGAATACATGAAATCATAACCACTTCAATGTGTCTATGTACATAATTCACAACATTTTCCATGATCCAGCATTCATAAACCAGGAATGAAGTCTATGGATATAGGAAGCATTAGGTAAGGAACGTGTATGTGTGGATTTTTCCACTGTACATATAAAGAAGAGATTAGAACATTGTAGAAAAATGACCTGGACGTTTTCAAATTAAAATAAATCATTTATATTATTTCTGAACAGTGTTGAGTGACTAAGGAATGTAGAACTGACACCTTTTACTTGGCAACACAGGGCCTGCTTTAGAGTTTTACGCTATTTGCCAGCGCAGCTATGATCGCGAGCGGCCAGTATATGTATTGAGATGGCCACCGGCAAGTCGAAGCATCTGTGTTCAAAGAAACAGCATCGGTCACAGATCATTCGATGTTAGCAGGCCTCAGTAACTCTATGGTCGCGCAGAATGGGTGCGGGAATTGAGATGAGAGAGTTGTGTTTACTCCGTACGGGATCATAGATGTAGGATGTGACATGCCCCAAAGCGGTCGCAATACACCTGCATTTTTAACCAACACTCCCTGTTACCTACTCCAAATGCTCCCTGACTGTCAATCACACTGTGAAAAAATACTCACTGCGAGCAGCTACGGTAATATACCTTGACGCATGCAAAGTGCGACTCAGACACATGCGTAGACTGCCGATGATGCCCAAATGATGTACAACATTTATTCTGGAGTGGAAACAACATTTCTGTATTCAGAGTGTTTTATTCTCAATTAGCAGTGATATCTTAGAGGGTTAAATACATAGTTGTATCAGTCATGGGGAGATGGGGAGCAAATATTTAAGTCTGTGTTTTGTCAGTGGAGAGAATGTTTTACATCTCCTGAAATACTTTCTTTCTTGACTTGAGGAAAAGGTCATTAATACTCAGTTATATGACAAGACTCCTTCTGACTGCGTTCCATTATGGGCTGAATAGCTCTCATTGGAGGTAAAACATACTTGGACATGGTTATTGCTGGCTATCACCTTTAACAATCAATGTCATAGCTAAAGAACATTGGGAAAATATACCAGAATGTCTCTCTTTCAAGTGAGTGTGATCGTTAGTATATAAGTAATAAGTATTTAGTTTTGGTTCACAGCTTTTAGTGATATGTTATTCATCATCTTATACTTGTAACCACTGGCAGGGCAACCATCAGGGGGGACTGCCGGGACTCTTGTACCAGGCCTGGAGAGAGAGGGGGCCTGGCAGAGAGCTATGAGATATGCACCGGGCGGCGGCAGGCAGGGAGAAAGATCATCTAATCAGCGCTGTGACATATAAACTATGGACTGGAGCCGGCCGTCAGCTGTTGACTCGCAGAATGGCAGCCAATCAGGAGCAGCAGCAGGGAGGTTTTTTTTGTGTGGCCTCCTGGTCGCTCACATAGCTGTGGGTGACCAGCCACAGCTATAGCGAGCGGCCATGATGATGGTCGCGATGGTCAAGACCATCGTGACCATCAGGGCTTGTGACGAGACCCTTGTGGTTGGGTCTCATTGCCGCAAGCCCCAGAGAGATTTCGGCTCTAACAGAGCCGGAATCTCTCCACTGACATCGTGATGTCAGTGGGGCCGCCCCCAAACGGCAGGCGTTCTCATGGGAATGCCTCCATTTGGGCAGCCACCCCCCCTGGCCCACCCACCAAAGGGGGCGAGCTGTCACTCAACATCGACCGCTCGCCCCCTTTGGTGCGAGACCCGGAGCGACGGATTGCCCGTCGCTAGCCGGGTTTCGCGCATGCGCACGATGGAGCTGGCTCCGTCATGCGCATGCGCTGTGGGCCACCATTGACCTGGTTGCGAGCGCTCAGCCTCCAACAGCTTTGTGTCCATTTTCCCGCTGAAGAACAAGTCTAAACTGGCTGCATTACAGAGTACATTTTAATGCCTAACTCTCTATGATCCATAATTTGCAGACGCATGTTACAATATCCTCACCAATGGACCGGAAGTCTGCAAATAAACAGTGGTTTAGAATAGCACCAAACATGGTCTGTTTATAATGTACTAAACCTGAGATCTTAACTACAGTCGCTTTATTACATACTTAAAAATAAATAAAACCTTGAATATAAACCTTTATGCTAGGGAACCTTTTTATGTAAGTGTGCAGTGTGTAAGTGTAAGGATATTAAGAAAAGCTGCTAGTTAGCGTTGTGCATCTACATGTTTGTGAAGTACACCATGGTACGTGTTTTGCAGGGTTGGTCATGTTATATGTTTCAGTAAATGTATGTACTTCTATAATGAGGACTTTTAACATTGTTCTATTGCATGGGAATCGCACAACACTAAATAATAGCATCGCCTTATGTACTTATAATGTGTGAGATTCACTACAATGGCGCTGAGCGGCCATTCGCAAAATGGCGTCCTGTTGCCATTCTCAAAATGCCGTCGTGCAGATTTTAATTTTAACAGATTCTGTCTCAGCCAATTATCCAGCTTCAACACTACCACAGTAATCAAGTGCATATATGTTATATGCTTACAATGCAGCAAACATGTAAATTACATAATTTAACTATTAAAAATTGCATTGCATAATAATCCCAATACTACTTATAAGGATTCCCCATTGCTTTTAAACAAATAAAAAATGATGATAATAATGATGATGTTAATAATAATAATAATAATAATAATAATAATAATAATAATAATAATAATAATAATAATAATTGTTTAGTCCCTACTAAAGATAAATGATATGACATCCTCCTACTTCATTTGTCATAATAAGTATATCTCTAGCTTCATACTCACTCATATTTTACTTGTTAATAAAGCTATTGTGAAATATGATGGTAAGATTAAATTGCGAAATGTATCTATATTAATTTGAATTTTTTATATATCTTATTTTAGCTGTTCTATCATAAAAGTGTGTCAATGGTTATCTCACTTTCTACCCCTATATGTTAGTTCATGCATACCAAAATATTTGAATCTAATTTAACCTGAGGAGTTATATTTTATCACTAAACAAATCTATCTATCAAAAATATCACAGTCAAGCATTCCATTTGGACTCATCCACATGAGAGCCTTTCTAAGTTGCTTTCCAATCACAACCTGGGAAAACCCCAAAATAAATAATTTACTATGGGATAATATGTAATGTACAGTACTATAAGTGTGATTAACTATGTATACAGGGTCAAATTGGCTCATCGGCTCAAGAAAACCTAAAACCCTACCCGTTAACTGAGTTATCACAGTGCTGTACACTTTCATTATTTTTGGAAAGTACAAAAATTCCCTTAGCTTTAATCAAGAACCTTTATTTGCAGTTTAGCAGTGACACATGGGCATCATTCTTGCCCTGGAGCACAGATTCCAACCTATGAGGTTTAAACACATGTTAAAGCTGCAAGATTCTCTAAGAGAGTCCTTCTTACTTGTCTGCCTTTGAGCTAACAGCATAAAAAAGATTATTGCACCTTGTAAAAGTTGATAGTGTTTGCTATAAGCATATTTTATATTGAGCATGTATTGCTGATAATAGTTATTTGCAGACTGCGCTTGTACTAAATATATCCTAAAGTTCTAAATTCTTATGCCACTGACCTCATCTGCTTGCAGTTATTATCTCTCCGTATAATGGAGTTGTAATTACAGCCTTTATGCTGGATATGTGTATGTGACATTAACTTCTAATTATCTCCTGCTTATATCAAGTTATTTATTGAACTACTGGGCTGGATACTGATCTTCCATTATAGGACAACATATATATATATATATAGATCCTGCACTCCCATCAAAGGAAAGTTCATCAATGGGGTGCTATCCAAGATCAGATTTTGGGACTGATCCATAAATATCTATACAATCTCCAGTCACCTGGATAGGAGCACTCTCCAGTAAATCAATAAGAGTCTTTGTTCAATTCAAAGGTAATATAGTTTAATCAAAAATTAGTTGCCAAATAAATAGTTGTCGACATTTCGATTCCGATGGGAACCTTTTTCAAGACCGGCAAACAATGCATAAATGCATCATGTGTATAAAATTCAAATTACATCTAGAGATGAAAATACAAAAAGAACAAACAAGCATAATCAGTACACATACTAAAAGGTATAATAATACCAATAGAGCAGAAAAAAATATATATACAGTAGGGGTGAGCGGGTTCGGATTTCTGAAATCCGAACCCCCCCGAGCACCCCCGATCCGAGTCAGGCTCGACTTTTCCCGCCTGACTCGGATCTGAAATCAAGGCAAACGTCATCATCCCGCCTTCCGGGTCTCGCGGGTTTTGGATCCTATATAAGGTACCCGCGTCTGCGCCATTTTCTCACTCGGCTGTGGACAGTGAAGAGGGAGGGTGGGAGTTAGGGCTGGCTGGGCTGTGTAGTGTAGTGTAGTGCAGTATAGTGTTGTGCTGTGCTGCGCTGTGCTGCTGTTGTCAATAGGGGCTGTGTCCACTACCTCAAAGTCCATAGGGGCTGGCTGGACTGTGTTGTGCAGTCATTTGTCCATAGGGGCTGTGTCCACTACCTCAAAGTCCATAGGGGCTGGCTGGACCGTGTTGTGCAGTCATTTGTCCATAGGGGCTGTGTCCACTCCAAAGTCCTGTGCAGTGTCCCAGTCCTAAAGGGGTGCTGTAGTGTTGTCCAGGGGGTGCTCTGTCCATCAGGGGTGCTCCCCGCAAGTGCAAAAAAAATATATATTTTCTTCTGTGTTTGTGAATTGTGTGCACTGTGGCTGCACGTACATCAACAAAGGAGCAGCGCCAAGCGTGCGCCTGTGTCCCATAAGTAAAAGGCCGGCTGGCTTGTCCGTTAAAGGTTGCTGTAACCCCCAAAGGGCTCTCCAAACAAAATAAAAAAATATATTTTTTTGTGTTTGTGAATTGTGTGCGCAGTAGCCGCACGTGCATCAACAAAGTAGTGCCAAGCGTGCGCCTGTGTCCCATAAATAAAGGGCCAGCTGGATTGACCGCTAAAGGGTGCTGTAACCCACAAAGGGCACACCAAACAAAATAAAAATATATATTTTTTTGTGTTTGTGAATTATGTGCGCAGTAGCCACACGTGCATCAACAAAGTAGTGCCAAGTGTGCGCCTGTGTCCCATAAATAAAGGGCCGGCTGGATTGACCACTAAAGGGTGCTGTAACCCCCAAAGGGCACTCCAAACAATATAAAAAAATATATTTTTTTGTGTTTGTGAATTGTGTGCGCAGTAGCCGCACGTGCATCAACAAAGTAGTGCCAAGCGTGCGCCTGTGTCCCATAAATAAAGGGCCAGCTGGATTGACCGCTAAAGGGTGCTGTAACCCCCAAAGGGCACTCCAAACAAAATAAAAAATATTTTTTTGTGTGTTTGTGAATTGTGTGCGTAGTAGCCACACGTGCATCAACAAAGTAGTGCCAAGCGTGCACCTGTGTCCCATAAATAAAGGGCCGGCTGGATTGACCGCTAAAGGGTGCTGTAACCCCCAAAGGGCACTCCAAACAAAATAAAAAAAAATTTCTGTGTTTGTGAATTGTGTGCACTGTGGTTGCACGTGCATCAACAAAGGAGCAGCGCCAAGCGTGCGCATGTGTCCCATAAGTAAAGGGCGGGCTGGCTTGTCCATTAAAGGGTGCTGTAACAACCAAAGTGCACTCCAAACAAAATGAAAAAATATTTTCTGTGTTTGTGAATTGTGTGCACTGTGGCTGCATGTGCATCAACAAAGGAGCAGTGCCAAGCATGCGCCTGTGTCCCATAAGTAAAGGGCCGGCTGGCTCATTTCTTAAAGGGTGGTGTAACCCACAAAGTGCACTACTCTCCAGCAAAAATAAAAAAATATTTTCTGTGTTTGTGTGCGCCTTAGCCGCACGTATATATCAATATAACATAAATGGAGGACCAAACTTACTCCGATAAAAATAAAATAGGGAAAGATCAAGAACCACTTCCTCCTAGTGCTGTTGCTGCTGCTGGGAGTTGTTCATCATCCCAGAGAGGAAGTAGGAACACCACTACTTTAACTAAACAATTGACCCTCCAACAGTCCCTAGCAAGGAGGATGAAGTACGACAGCAGTCATCCTGAAGCAAAAAGTATAACTGAGGCCTTGACTGCTATGTTGGTGTTAGACGTGCGTCCGTTATCCGCCATTAGTGCAGTGGGATTTAGACAATTGATTGAGGTAGTGTGTCCCCATTTCCAAATCCAGTCTAGATTCCACCTGCATCCTCAAAGCAGCAGCGACAAGCGTGCGTCTGTCTGTTAAAGGGTGGTGTAACCCTCAAAGTGCGCTCCACAAACAAAAAAAAAATTCTTCTTTTTTTTTCTGTCTTTGTGAAATGTGTGGGCTGTAGCCGCACCTGCATCCTTAAAGCAGCAGCAACAAGGGTGCATCTGTCTGTTAAAGGGTGGTGTAACCCTCAAAGTGCGCTCCACAAACAATAAAAAAATTCTTCTTTTTTTTTCTGTCTTTGTGAAATGTGTGGACTGTAGCCGCACTTGCATCCTTAAAGCAGCAGCGACAAGCATGCATCTGTCTGTTAAAGGGTGGTGTAACCCTCAAAGTGCGCTCCACAAACATTAAAAAAATTCTTTTTTTTTCTGTCTTTGTGAAATGTGTGGGCTGTAGCCGCACCTGCATCCTTAAAGCAGCAGCAACAAGCGTGTGTCTGTCTGTTAAAGGGTGGTGTAACCCTCAAAGTGCGCTCCACAAACAATAAAAAAATTCTTCTTTTTTTTCTATCTTTGTGAAATGTGTGGACTGTAGCCGCACTTGCATCCTTAAAGCAGCAGCGACAAGAGTGGGTCTGTCTGTTAAAGGGTGGTATAACCCTCAAAGTGCGCTCCACAAACAATAAAAAAAATATTTTTTTCTGTCTTTGTGAAATGTGTGGGCTGTAGCCGCACCTGCATCCTTAAAGCAGCAGTGACAAGCGTGCATCTGTCTGTTAAAGGGTGGTGTAACCCTCAAAGTGCGCTCCACAAACAATAAAAAAATTCTTCTTTTTTTTCTGTCTTTGTGAAATGTGTGGGCTGTAGCCGCACCTACATCCTTAAAGCAGCAGCGACAAGCGTGCGTCTGTCTGTTAAAGGGTGGTGTAACCCTCAAAGTACGCTCCACAAACAATAAAAAAATTCTTCTTTTTTTTTCTGTCTTTGTGAAATGTGTGGGCTGTAGCCGCATTTGCATCCTTAAAACAGCAGCGACAAGCGTGCGTCTGTCTGTTAAAGGATTACATCGGTGACAGCATCCAAGTAGGCATTTCAGACAGTCCGTACATGTACTGGCTGGAAAAAGAGGCAATTTGGAGGCCCCTGTACAAACTGGCTTTATTTTACCTGAGTTGCCCCCCCTCCAGTGTGCACTCCGAAAGAGTGTTTAGTGCAGCCGGGAACCTTGTTAGCAAAAGGCATAGGAGGTTGCTTTCACAAAATGTGGAGAAGATGATGTTCATAAAAATGAATTATCAACTCTTCCAGGGAGACCAGCCTCCAGAATGTACAGAGGGACCTGTGGTGGTGGATTCCAGCGGGGACGAGTTAATACTCTGTGAGGATGAGGATGTACACAACACTGAAGAGGGTGAGGAATCGGTGGATGAGGACGACATCTTGCCTCCGTAGAGTCAGTTTGTGCAGGGACAGATTAATTGCCAGCTTGTTTTGTGGGGGCCCAAACGAAACAATCATTTCAGCCACAGTCATGTGGCAGACCCTGGCGCTGAAATGATTGGTTTGTTAAAGTGTGCATGTCCTGTTTATACAACATAAGGGTGGGTGGGAGGGCCCAATGACAATTCCATCTTGCACCTCTTTTTTTTCTTTGCATTATGTTCTGTTTGGGGCCTAGTTTTTCAAACTGCCATCCTGTCTGCCTCTGCAGTGTCACTCCTAGATGGGCCACGTGTTTGTGCCGCCCACTCGTATCTCTTAGCATAGTCATCCAGCTACCTCGGTGCAACCTTTTGGACATAAAAACATTATTGTGAGGTGTGAGGTGTTCAGAATAGACTGGAAATGCGTGGAAATTAAGGTTATTGAGGTTAATAATAGCATAGGAGCAGAAAAACCCACACGTTCTGTGATTTTAGCTGTTTTTATGCTTTTTTAAAAAAAAATACAGATCCAAAACACAAAACCCAGAACCCAAAACACGGAAGGGTGGTTCTGGCAAAACCAATCCAGATCCAAAACACGAAGAAAGATCCAGATCCAAAACCAAAACACAAAACATGAAAAGTGGCCGGTGCACACCCCTAATATACAGTGAAACAGTCTCTCAGGCTCCATACATACCATGCAATTTTTCAATGGAGGAGGCTATAGGTGATCTAGAACGTCACAAGTTTCAACCATCTGCACACTGGGGCTATACTCCACAATGGTCCCAATATATATGCACCACAGATACCTATGCAATGACATATCAGTAAAATGAGCACCTTCCAATATCAGGAATTGTGCTATAGAAAATACATGTCATATAAGTCAAAAGGTCACCCAGATGCAATAACCTGCAATGGGTTCATAATCAGCCTCACACAATAGTATCCTACTAAAGTTACATAAAGAAACAAGCAGCGCTTACCAGGTTGGTATGGCAAATAACTTCATGTATCATAGCCTCACATCTGAGCAGAGCAACACCCCACATATGTCCCAGATGGCATACATCACGGATACCTATATAATAAAATATCGATGGTATGAGCACACTATACACAGGACCAGCGCTGTAACCATGTTCCTACATATGATATAATAAAGGCATTCAGCAGTCGCTGTTAGCTAACAAGATGGCTAAAAGTCAATCTTAGAAAGCCATATTATACTGGCCATGGATATATAAACAAACTATATAAGCGCTTACCAGGTCCATGAATGCACCACCCTACGTTTTCAATGCTCCGGAAGACGACTGAGCTCTGGGACAGCGGGCTGTACACGTGCTACCTCTCCAGCCGGCTGCTAAAGTACCCATCCTAGCGGAAGTGGTCACAGAGCAAGATCAAGTCACATGGTCTCTGCCGGGCTGTAACATAAACAACCCCGTCAGACTTGCTGCATTCGGCCGGTTACCATGGAAACATGGTACACAATTGAAACAGTCTACGCGATATTGTTAACCTGTTCATAAACAAAGTTAACCAAATAGTGGGACACTTTGGGAGTGTGGCTCTGTGTAAATTCTACCATATAACTCGATCAGATGTAACACTGTAAATTGGACAAACCAACATTACAAATAGACAACCATATAGAAAAGCACAATATAAACAATATGGACACTAATATAAAGAAATAATAGACATAAATCAATAGTGAGAATATTCAATAATAAATAAAAAATTACCATAGGTTACATGCACAGATAGATAAGGTGTTAGAAATCTATCCAATAAAAAGTGTGCATACCCATTTGTGCACCTCAGTGTGTGCCCAAAGGTATAAGTCAAAGATACCTGTGCTAACAAAACCTAATAGTGAAATGCTAATTAAAGATAAAATCACATCTTTATTAGAAACTCATTAAAATAACCTCGGCTATCATTATGTGATATTTGAGTTTCTAATAAAGATGTGATTTTATCTTTACAACTACCTTGTGAGTGCCGTTTTTTATATTTTTAGATGTGGATACCTTTTTTTGGATTCCTGAGTAGCACCGCCATGATATAATTTTGCAAGTTAAGCTTGGAGTGCGGACATACATTTCTATAAAATATATATATATATATATATTATATATATATCAGGGCACCATTGCTGACCGTCTGTCCACTTCCCACAAAGTATAAGGCAGTAATTATTATTATTATTATCCTTTATTTATATGGCGCCACAAGGGTTCCGCAGTGCCTTACACAGTACACAGGGGCGTATCTTCCTATTGGCCAGGATGGCACTCGCCAGGGGCCCCGGCTGAGGGGGGGGCGCCGGCGCCACCTGGTAGTGCTACCCACGGTCAATAGTACTGCCTGTCAAAAGTGCTGCTGTTGTTCTCTCAGTCACCATCAGCACTTGAAGATGAGGGGAGTGGAGTGGGGGGAGCGATCGCCGCCCGTACAGCCGTCAGTTTAGTAACAGCAGTGCAGTGCCCTGATTAGTTAGGAGCTGCAGCGTAATTACATTTTCAATCCTGCTGCTCACCTCTATGAAGCCCGTACAGCCGTCTGTCTAATAACAGCAGTGCTTGTTTTCAGTAGGAACTGCAGTACAGCTTAATTTCTAATCCTACTTCTTGCCTCTATCAAGCGCCGCCTCCACCCACATGATGTGTGCTCTGCCTCTGTGCAGGCTCAGTGCTGCTGTTGTAGTCAGCCCCCTCCTCCCCACAGCAGTGTGAGCTGCTGCACTGTTGCAACCCCCCTCCCGCAGTGTGAGCTGCTGCTGTAGCCTAGCCAGCCCCCTTCTCTCGACAGCAGTAGAGCCCCCCCCGGTATGAGCTGCTGCTGTAGCTGGCCCCGTCCACCCTGCAGCAGTGACCAGCCCCCTCGAACCCCACCCCATGCACATTGATCTTCTGCCCATGACAGGTGCAGCAACAAGACCCAGCATAAGCGGACAGATGGCACCTTTGGGTAAGTTTTACTGCAAAAAAAAATTGTGTAGATTGCTAAACAAAAAACCCCACAGTTCTCTCTACCTGTCTTATATATATATATATATATTAGGGGTGAGCGGGTTCGGATTTCTGAAATCCGAACCCCCCCGAGCCCCCCCGATCCGAGTCCGATCCGAGTCAGGCTCGACTTTTCCCGCCTGACTCGGATCTGAAATCGAGGCAAAACGTCATCTTCCCGCCTTCCGAGTCTCGCGGGTTTTGGATCCTATATAAGGTACACACGTCGGCGCCATTTTCTCACTCGGCTGTGGACAGTGAAGAGGGAGGGTGGGAGTTAGGGCTGTGTAGTGTAGTGTAGTGTAGTGCTGCTGTTGTCCACTACTTCAAAGTCCATAGGGGCTGGCTGTGTTGTGCTGTGCTGCTGTTGTTAATAGGGGCTGTGTCCACTACTTCAAAGTCCATAGGGGCTGGCTGGACTGTGTTGTGCAGTCAGTTCTCCATAGGGGCTGTGTCCACTCCAAAGTCCTGTGCAGTGTCCCAGTCCTAAAGGAGTGCTGTAGTGTTGTCCAGGGGGTGCTCTGTCCATCAGGGGTGCTCCCCCCAAGTGCTAAAAAAATAATATATTTTCTGTGTTTGTGAATTGTGTGCGCAGTAGCCGCACGTGCATCAACAAAGTAGTGCCAAGCGTGCGCCTGTGTCATAAGTAAAGGGCCGGCTGGCTTGACCGTTAAAGGGTGCTTTAACCCCCAAAGTACACTCCAGTCCAAACAAAAAAAAAAATTATTTTCTGTGTTTGTGAATTGTGTGCGCAGTAGCCGCACGTGCATCAACAAAGTAGTGCCAAGTGTGCGCCTGTGTCATAAGTAAAGGGCCGGCTGGCTTGACCGTTAAAGGGTGCTGTAACCCTCAAAGTACACTCCAGTCCAAACCAAAAAAAAAATTATTTTCTGTGTTTGTGAATTGTGTGCGCAGTAGCCGCATGTGCATCAACAAAGTAGTGCCAAGCGTGCGCCTGTGTCATAAGTAAAGGGCCGGCTGGCTTGACCGTTAATGGGTGCTGTAACCCCCAAAGTACACTCCAGTCCAAACCAAAAAAAAAAATATTTTCTGTGTTTGTGAATTGTGTGCGCAGTAGCCGCAAGTGCATCAACAAAGTAGTGCCAAGTGTGCGCCTGTGTCATAAGTAAAGGGCCGGCTGGCTTGACCGTTAAAGGGTGCTGTAACCCTCAAAGTACACTCCAGTCCAAACCAAAAAAAAAATTATTTTCTGTGTTTGTGAATTGTGTGCGCAGTAGCCGCATGTGCATCAACAAAGTAGTGCCAAGCGTGCGCCTGTGTCATAAGTAAAGGGCCGGCTGGCTTGACCGTTAATGGGTGCTGTAACCCCCAAAGTACACTCCAGTCCAAACCAAAAAAAAAAATATTTTCTGTGTTTGTGAATTGTGTGCGCAGTAGCCGCACGTGCATCAACAAAGTAGTGCCAAGTGTGCGCCTGTGTCATAAGTAAAGGGCCGGCTGGCTTGACCGTTAAAGGGTGCTGTAACCCCCGAAAGTACAGTCCAGTCCAAACCAAAAAAAAAATTATTTTCTGTGTTTGTGAATTGTGTGCGCAGTAGCCGCACGTGCATCAACAAAGTAGTGCCAAGCGTGCGCCTGTGTCATAAGTAAAGGGCTGGCTGGCTTGACCGTTAAAGGGTGCTGTAACCCCCAAAGTACACTCCAGTCCAAACCAAAAAAAAAATTATTTTCTGTGTTTGTGAATTGTGTGCGCAGTAGCCGCATGTGCATCAACAAAGTAGTGCCAAGCGTGCGCCTGTGTCATAAGTAAAGGGCCGGCTGGCTTGACCGTTAATGGGTGCTGTAACCCCCAAAGTACACTCCAGTCCAAACCAAAAAAAAAAATATTTTCTGTGTTTGTGAATTGTGTGCGCAATAGCCGCAAGTGCATCAACAAAGTAGTGCCAAGTGTGCGCCTGTGTCATAAGTAAAGGGCCGGCTGGCTTGACCGTTAAAGGGTGCTGTAACCCCCGAAAGTACAGTCCAGTCCAAACCAAAAAAAAAATTATTTTCTGTGTTTGTGAATTGTGTGCGCAGTAGCCGCACGTGCATCAACAAAGTAGTGCAAGCGTGCGCCTGTGTCATAAGTAAAGGGCTGGCTGGCTTGACCGTTAAAGGGTGCTGTAACCCCCAAAGTACACTCCAGTCCAAACCAAAAAAAAAATTATTTTCTGTGTTTGTGAATTGTGTGCGCAGTAGCCGCACGTGCATCAACAAAGTAGTGCCAAGCGTGCGCCTGTGTCATAAGTAAAGGGCCGGCTGGCTTGACCATTAAAGGGTGCTGTAACCCCCAAAGTACACTCCAGTCCAAACCAAAAAAAAAATTATTTTCTGTGTTTGTGAATTGTGTGCGCAGTAGCCGCACGTGCATCAACAAAGTAGTGCAAGCGTGCGCCTGTGTCATAAGTAAAGGGCTGGCTGGCTTGACCGTTAAAGGGTGCTGTAACCCCCAAAGTACACTCCAGTCCAAACCAAAAAAAAAATTATTTTCTGTGTTTGTGAATTGTGTGCGCAGTAGCCGCACGTGCATCAACAAAGTAGTGCCAAGCGTGCGCCTGTGTCATAAGTAAAGGGCCGGCTGGCTTGACCATTAAAGGGTGCTGTAACCCCCAAAGTACACTCCAGTCCAAACCAAAAAAAAAATTATTTTCTGTGTTTGTGAATTGTGTGCGCAGTAGCCGCACGTGCATCAACAAAGTAGTGCCAAGCGTGCGCCTGTGTCATAAGTAAAGGGCCGGCTGGCTAGACCGTTAAAGGGTGCTGTAACCCCCGAAAGTACACTCCAGTCCAAACCAAAAAAAAAATTATTTTCTGTGTTTGTGAATTGTGTGCGCAGCAGCTGCACGTGCATCAACAAAGTAGTGCCAAGCGTGCGCCTGTGTCTTAAGTAAAGGGCCGGCTGGCTTGACCGTTAAAGGGTTCTGTAACCCCCAAAGTACACTCCAAACCAAAAAAATATATATTTTCTGTGTTTGTGACTTGTGTGCACTGTGGCTGCACGTGCATCAACAAAGGAGCAGCGCCAAGCGTGCGCCTGTGTCCCATAAGTAAAGAGCCGGCTAGCTCATTTCTTAAAGGGTGGTGTAACCCACAAAGTGCACTACTCTCCAGCAAAAATAAAAAAATATTTTCTGTGTTTGTGTGCGCTTTAGCCGCACGTATATATATCAATATAACATAAATGGAGGACCAAACTTTCTCCGATAAAAATAAAATAGGGAAAGATCAAGAACCACTTCCTCCTAGTGCTGTTGCTGCTGCTGGGAGTTGTTCATCATCCCAGAGAGGAAGTAGGAACATCACTACTTTTACTAAACAATTGACCCTCCAACAGTCCCTAGCGATGAGGATGAAGTACGACAGCAGTCATCCTGAAGCAAAACGTATAACTGAGGCCTTGACTGCTATGTTGGTGTTAGACGTGCGTCCGGTATCCGACATTAGTGCAGTGGGATTTAGACAATTGATGGAGGTAGTGTGTCCTCGGTTCCAAATCCCGTCTAGATTCCACCTGCATCCTCAAAGCAGCAGCGACAAGCGTGCGTCTGTCTGTTAAAGGGTGGTGACACCCTCAAAGTGTGCTACACAAACAATTAAAATATTGTTCTTTTTTTTTCTGTCTTTGTGAATTGTGTGGGCTGTAGCCGCACTTGCATCCTCAAAGCAGCAGCGACAAGCGTGCGTCTGTCTGTTAAAAGGTGTTGTAACTCTCAAAGTGCTCCAAAAAATCAATTTTTTTTTTTTAATGTGTTTGTGACTTGTGTGCGATGTAGCCACACTTGCATCCTCAAAGCAGCAGCGACAAGCGTGCGTATGTCTGTTAAAGGGTGGTGACACCCTCAAAGTGTGCTACACAAACAATAAAAATATTCTTCTTCTTTTTTCTGTCTTTGTGAATTGTGTGGGCTGTAGCCGCACCTGCATCCTTAAAGCAGCAGCGACAAGCGTGCGTCTGTCTGTTAAAGGGTGGTGACACCCTCACAGTGTGCTACACAAACAATTAAAATATTGTTCTTTTTTTTTCGGTCTTTGTGAAATGTGTGGGCTGTAGCCGCACCTGCATCCTTAAAGCAGCAGCGACAAGCGTGCGTCTGTCTGTTAAAGGGTGATGTAACTCTCAAAGTGCTCCAAAAAATAAAAAACTATTTTTGTAATGTGTTTGTGACTTGTGTGCGATGTAGCCGCACTTGCATCCTCAAAGCAGCAGCGACAAGCGTGCGTCTGTCTGTTAAAGGGTGGTGACACCCTCAAAGTGTGCTACACAAACAATAAAAATATTCTTCTTCTTTTTTCTGTCTTTGTGAATTGTGTGGGCTGTAGCCGCACCTGCATCCTTAAAGCAGCAGCGACAAGCGTGCGTCTGTCTGTTAAAGGGTGGTGACACCCTCAAAGTGTGCTACACAAACAATTAAAATATTGTTCTTTTTTTTTCTGTCTTTGTGAATTGTGTGGGCTGTAGCCGCACTTGCATCCTCAAAGCAGCAGCGACAAGCGTGCGTCTGTCTGTTAAAAGGTGTTGTAACTCTCAAAGTGCTCCAAAAAATCAAATTTTTTTTTTTAATGTGTTTGTGACTTGTGTGCGATGTAGCCACACTTGCATCCTCAAAGCAGCAGCGACAAGCGTGCGTCTGTCTGTTAAAGGGTGGTGACACCCTCAAAGTGTGCTACACAAACAATAAAAATATTCTTCTTCTTTTTTCTGTCTTTGTGAATTGTGTGGGCTGTAGCCGCACCTGCATCCTTAAAGCAGCAGCGACAAACGTGCGTCTGTCTGTTAAAGGGTGGTGACACCCTCAAAGTGTGCTACACAAACAATTAAAATATTGTTCTTTTTTTTTCTGTCTTTGTGAATTGTGTGGGCTGTAGCCGCACTTGCATCCTCAAAGCAGCAGCGACAAGCGTGCGTCTGTCTGTTAAAAGGTGTTGTAACTCTCAAAGTGCTCCAAAAAATCAAATTTTTTTTTTTAATGTGTTTGTGACTTGTGTGCGATGTAGCCACACTTGCATCCTCAAAGCAGCAGCGACAAGCGTGCGTCTGTCTGTTAAAGGGTGGTGACACCCTCAAAGTGTGCTACACAAACAATAAAAATATTCTTCTTTTTTTTTCTGTCTTTGTGAATTGTGTGGGCTGTAGCCGCACCTGCATCCTTAAAGCAGCAGCGACAAGCGTGCGTCTGTCTGTTAAAGGGTGGTGACACCCTCACAGTGTGCTACACAAACAATTAAAATATTGTTCTTTTGTTTTCGGTCTTTGTGAAATGTGTGGGCTGTAGCCGCACCTGCATCCTTGAAGCAGCAGCGACAAGCGTGCGTCTGTCTGTTAAAGGGTGGTGACACCCTCAAAGTGTGCTACACAAACAATAAAAATATTCTTCTTTTTTCTGTCTTTGTGAATTGTGTGGGCTGTAGCCGCACTTGCATCCTCAAAGCAGCAGCGACAAGCGTGCGTCTGTCTGTTAAAGGGTGGTGACACCCTCAAAGTGTGCTACACAAACAATAAAAATATTCTTCTTTTTTCTGTCTTTGTGAATTGTGTGGGCTGTAGCCGCACCTGCATCCTTAAAGCAGCAGCGACAAGCGTGCGTCTGTCTGTTAAAGGGTGGTGACACCCTCAAAGTGTGCTACACAAACAATAAAAATATTCTTCTTTTTTTTCTGTCTTTGTGAAATGTGTGGGCTGTAGCCGCACTTGAATCCTCAAAGCAGCAGCGACAAGCGTGCGTCTGTCTGTTAAAGGATTACATCGGTGACAGCATCCAAGTAGGCATGTCAGACAGTCCGTACCTGTACTGGCAGGAAAAAGAAGCAATTTGGAGGTCCCTGTACAAACTGGCTCTATTTTACCTGAGTTGCCCCCCCTCCAGTGTGTACTCCGAAAGAGTGTTTAGTGCAGCCGGGAACCTTGTCAGCGAAAGGCGTAGGAGGTTGCTTCCACAAAATGTGGAGAAGATGATGTTCATAAAATGAATTATCAACTCTTCCAGGGAGACCAGCCTCCAGAACGTACAGAGGGACCTGTGGTTCCAGCAGGGACAAATTAATACTCTGTGAGGATGAGGATGTACACACTGAAGAGGGTGAGGAATCGGTGGATGAGGAGGATGAGGATGACATCTTTCCTCCGTAGAGCCAGTTTGTGCAGGGACAGATTAATTGCCAGCTTGTTTTGTGGGGGCCCAAACGAACCAATCATTTCAGCCACAGTTGTGTGGCAGACCCTGGCGCTGAAATGATTGGTTTGTTAAAGTGTGCATGTCCTGTTTATACAACACAAGGGTGGGTGGGAGGGCCCAAGGACAATTCCATCTTTTTTTTCTTTGCATTATGTACAGTTTGGGGCCTAGTTTTTCAATGCCATCCTGTCTGCCACTGCAGTTTCACGCCTAGATGGGTCACGTGGTTGTGCCGCCCACTCGTGTCGCTTAGCATAGTCATCCAGCTACCTCGGTGCAACCTTTTGGACATAAAAACACTATTGTGAGGTGTGAGGTATTCAGAATAGACTGGAAATGAGTGGAAATTAAGGTTATTGAGGTTAATAATAGCATAGGAGCAGAAAAAGCTACAAATTCTGTGATTTTAGCTGTTTTTATGCTTTTTTTCAAAAAAATACAGATCCAAAACACAAAACCCAGAACCCAAAACACGGAAGGGTGGTTTTGGCAAAACCAATCCAGATCCAAAACACGAAGAAAGATCCAGATCCAAAACCAAAACACAAAACACGAAAAGTGGCCGGTGCACACCCCTAATATATATATATATATATGGTGGGGGGTCGCCAGTCCCTTATTTTGCCAGGGAGGCGCAGACCCCTAGATACACCCCTGACAGTACATAAACTAATGAGCACACAAGAAAACAGATATTAACAGTACAAACAATGCAAGACAGATACATGATTTATACATTGATGCATAACACTTAGATAAGCAGCATGGTGTCTGTAACCAAGGGTTGGGTGCTGTTGTAAATTAGAGTATAATTAAGTGAAGGAGAAGCACATGAGGGAAGAGGGCCCTGCTCGTGAGAGCTTACATTCTAAAGAGGGGATGGCAGACAAACATGGGTGACACAGATTGGCTGGATACAAGGATACAAGGGTTGCAGTAGTCTAATATCTATGGAAAGGTCATCTTGCTGTGTGGTTCAGTAAAGTATAGTTGGAGTGGCTAAGCATTGCTTATCCAACACACACACACTGACCCAGCAGCTACGGTAGCCATTTCTGCAGTGCTGGAGCCAGTGCATTACTGCATTTACTGTCTTCAGAATTATATGGCACAAAGGACCTCATTCAGACCCGCTCGCTAGATGCGTTTGCTCGCAAGATGTGTATGCAAATTTGGGAAGGTAGGCGATCGCACGTCAAGGCATTAGCACGCCCAATATGTCTTGGTGTGCGATTGCATTGTGTATGCAGACGCCAGGGTCGGACTGGCCCATAGGCGTACAGGGGAATCCCAAGGGGTGGGCCCCACTATCTGGGGGCCCACCCCCTCCTCTAAGCATCAGGTTCCAAACTCTGCACTTGAATTATACATTATACATATGTTACATTATACTGCACAGGACTATGATGTATTTTGTACAATGCATTGCTGGTATTTATCATGCATGTACCAGCAGTATTTACTATATATATATACTGTATATTTTTACAGAGGCCTAGATCATGCACTCTCTAATGGTTACCCAAACCTCTTTGGAGGCTGGACACACCCCTAAGTATGGGCCCCTATCATTGCCTTCCCCCTGTGGGCTCTTCATGCCCCAGTCCGACACTGGCAGACGCTCACCAGCCTGTCTTAAGACGACGACTTTCGGACGTATGCAACCATCGGTACATCGGGTAACATCGGATGTGATCACAGCACTTGTGGCTGACCATACCCTACCGCAAGCACTGCGAACACTTCAGTGTAAAAACCAGCCAGGTGACGTGTACTATGACGCTGTTTCTAAATTATGCACGCCTCTGAAATGGCGTTGAGACGCTCAGGCATGCCTGCGTTCGCACCTCCATTTCCCCTGTCACCACCCACAAACGGCTTCTCCTGTCACTCACTCTGCTGGGCAGTCTATGTGCAGCAAGCGAACGCTTCCTGATCTCTCGCACTGGTTCGCGCACGCACACTGCAATATGTACATATGCGCACAATGCAAAAATCATCCGGCTACGAGCGAACGCATCCTAGCGTGTGGGTCTGAATCAGGTCCAAAGTGCGAGAGGTCAGAGTCAAGAGCCAGCATGCTCCAAGGAGGGCCAGAGGAGGAAAGTCACTGTCCTTTTCCACCTCTGCATGTGCTCCAGCAGCAAAGGTAAGTACAGTGTTATCTATTTTTGTCAGAGTTTACAGGGTATTTATATCAGTGAGGTTTAGTTTCAGGGTTTGTTGGGGTGTGAAGGCTATTTCAGCAGGTGAGGAATGGTTTCTGTGAGTAGTAGGGGTTGGTAATATATACTACCTTGATGTTTGAGAGACATTTCACTGTGTGGGTGATGTATTTGGTGAGGAATAAGGGCCTGATTCAGAGCCGGACGCTATTTGCGCTCGCTCGTTCAGAAAAAGGGGCCGGCTATTTAAATTGAGCGCTTTCTCTTTGCGGTCTGTTGACGCCTCTATGTCTGAGCGAGTGAACGAAACATGCGCTCGCTATTTTGTATAGACGCCCCTGGCCGCTCGCATCATAAGTCATCTCCGCTATTTATTAGATCAATCGAGTACATCGAAAGGCGTCTGAACTGCTCGCACCAAGTGACGTGGTCGATGACGCAGCTTTGTTAATTATGCACACCCTTAAAACGCCCGTTTTGACCGTTTGGCACGCCTGCATTCGGATCACCACTCCCCGTTTTCAAGCACCTTCCCCTGTTACCACCCACAAACACCTCATCCTGTCACTCAAATTAGCAGGCACTCGCTATTTTGCGAGCGCTCGATTTCCGACCGCAATGACTGGTTGGCGCATGCGTATTACGACCCACACGTATGCGCAGTTGTGCGAACATCGCTCGGAGCGAACGAGCGGCCGCTTACGAGTGGCTCTGAATCAGGCCCTAAGTGTGCTGGGATAGTGTTGTATAGGCAGCAATACTTACCCTAACACATCTGAGACTGCACTGACCATCTGTCTGTGTTCTCTGCTCTTCAAACCATACATGTATTCCATTTACAGGTAAAGATATTCCAGATATGCCAGAACCACAGAATAAATGTAACAGGCAGGGCCGGCCCGACCATTACGCTAGGTACGCGGCCTCGTAGAGCGCCAGACAGAGGATGGCGCCGCGGCAGTCACATACAGTGAGTCACTGTTACTCACTTGGTCTCGCAGGCGCCCTCACCGGACGCTGATAGACTCCTCTGACAGGCGGACAGCTGTTCCGCTATTCAGAGGCTTTGTACTCATAGCTCCACCTCCCGAGAGACTGCTCTGACTGGGAGCCTCTGGCAGCCCAGAGCACACAGCTTCCGGTTTTGTGATTCTCAGGTGGGGGGAGATGGGAGAGAGCATGGCTAAGGCTGCAGCTGGGCCAGGGGCGACCACGGTGATGGAGGAACGCTACTTCAACGTTCCCTGCTTAGGTGAATGGCCTCCCCAGTCCTCTGCCGATGCCAGGGAATGGGGGAGGGAGAAGGAGAAGCTGGAGCTGCGCTTTCACAGAGATGGGAAGGTATGTGCCTCTGCTGGCTGTAAACATGCATGCTGTCCTGTTGTCAACCTCTTTGTGCAGCACCAAGGTCATAAATGTCTATTGTTGGTGCCATAATTGTGCCTGTAACTTCCTAACTCAGCTACCCATTTTTTCTACCCACTATATTGTAAAATATTTTTAATCTAGTTTATTTTAAATGCTTTATATCTTTTTGATATCTGTCTCTTTTCTACACCACCCACCCCATTTTCTCTGCTACACCACCCCATTCTATCTCTCTGCCTCTCCTCCTTCCGCCCTCATGTTCTTGCTGTCTCTCTTACCCCATCCCATTCCTTTATCTTTTTCAGGTGTGCGTAACAGTACCGCTGGGGGCTCCGAAAATGATAATCGCTTACCTAAAAAATTGGGCTCGGGCCGGCCCTGGTAACAGGTGCTGTCACCTTATTGTAATGGACCTAACATTGAGTTTTGCTCTCATCCTAAAAACATTCAGTCTTTACAATGTTGACATCAGTATTATTTAAGCCGGCTTTACACTTTGTAATATATATCAAGTAAAATATCGGGGTTGGTGGGTTAAACGGTAGAGTATTTAAAATTATGTAAGGTGGAACCTGTTATACTCATTATTAACATTGCTGTAGCCTGTAACTAAAGGGGGGTATCCACTAGACGATAAAGTTGAACGATTGAACGATAATGATAAAATCGTTCGATAATCGTTTGAACATCGTTTGAACATCGTTTGCAAATCGTGCAGTAATTGTTTCTAACGATGTACGATGCGCGCTCCCGCTGGTCGTTTGATCGTCTCCTCCATCGACTGAACATGCAGGTCAATTTCACTTGCTTACAAATCGTTTACACATCGTTTACACATCGTTCACACTGAACGATCAAACGATGAACCACTATCTGCCCACTATAGCTGAAAGCTCTCAATCACAGATTAAAACAACATAGCTTATTGTTAGATCTTTTGCAAATCGTTTGCAAATCTTTTGCAAATCGTTTGCAAATCTTTTGCAAATCTTTTGCAAATTGTTCAGAGTGGAAGATCATATTTCAAGGGAAACTTCAAGGGAAAATCGTTAAGAGGTTGGACAGGGATAAAATCGTCTAGTGGATGCCCCCCATAAGAGTGATGTGTAACCACCAACAGTCATTACTATCGCCTCCAACAAATGTGTTTCACAGTGGTGGTGATGGGTCTGTGCGGTCACCAGTGTTGTCTCTCGTCCAAGACACAAAAGTGTCTAGTTTTGCATATACTTGTATCTTTTGATCTAAATGTACTAAAAACTGTTTGTGGTAATATTCCGCACAGGTGAAAGGTTAATAGTATAAATCAATTACAAACAGAAAAGTATATAGTGGGTCTCTATTATTTTATATTAATTTAATAATTTAGTGAAATAAATAAATAAATATTGAACTGAATATTTCTCTTATTTCAATTATAGAGATATTGAGATTCGGCCAGTTAGTGATGCTCCCCTGAGTCAATATAACTAGTATACTGTATATACACCAAAGACAGAAAAAGAAAAGAGACTCAGGGCCTGATTCAGAGCCGGACGCTCTGACAAGAGCACTCACTCTGAATCAGGGCCCTCCTACCTAAAATTGGAGCGGCCTCCTGGCTGCTCGCATAGCTGTGGGTGACCACCCAGAGCTTATGTGAGCGCCCAAAAAGATGGTAGCGATGGTCAAGACAATCGCGACCATCGGGCTTGCGATGAGACCCTGCGGTAGGGCCTCGCTGCCGCAAGCACAGGAGTGCTTTTGGCTCTATCAGAGCCAAAAGCACTCCCACTGACATCACTAGTGATGTCAGTGGGGCCGGCCCCAGATGGTAGGCGTTCCCATGGGAACGCCTCCGTCTGGGCAGCAACACCCCCGGCACGTCCACCAAAGGGGGCGTGCTGTCACTCACCATCGACAGCACGACCCCTTTGGTGCGAGACCCATAGCGACGGCTTGGCCGTCGCTATGCGAGTCTCGCGCATGCGCACGACGGAGCTCCCTCCGTCGTGCGCATGTGCACTAGGGCACCATCGACCCGCTTGCGAGCGCTCAGCGCTCGCTAGCAGGTCTTAATCAGGCCCTCAGTTTGGGGTCACACTTAGATATAGAAACCACTGTGTCAAAAATAAATGAGCAATATGGTATTAACTGTATATACAGTAGTGGCTCATCTATTAAGAGTTTGTGTGACATTTAATTAAGTCTCCTCAATGGAGAGGATGAAATATAAACAAATTGATTAGATGGCCAATTAAATTGATATTGGCACAAAATAGACTTACACTTTCATCCATATTGCGCTTGCAACTACTACACTCAGAGAAGTGGAATGGGGTTGGCATAGAACATACAAGTATAAGAATGAAACTTAGCCAGACCAAGGTAGAGATGCAAATGCCACAGGAGCTTGAACCCTGGTTCAAGATATGCACTGTTGATAGTGATGATCAGCAGGCCACTTCTAAATGGCTGGTTGCATCCTAAACTCTACCGCTGATAGTATACGATTAAATTATTAGTGTGGCTGTTGCAGTCTATTCACATTTTTTAAATTAAACTTTGCAATCAGTCGGTGGCAGAAAAGATTTGACACTTTTTTGCACTATTGCATTGTGTACAAATTGAGTTGTATATATATATTATATACTAATAATAGGTCACTAGTGTAAACTAAACATATATACCAGGACTGTAACAAGGGGTGTGCTATTGGTGCCGCCACCCAAGGGAGTGACATGGTCAATGCCTTGATGGTACCCCTTTTCAGCTTGTGGAATGTCTAGAGAGGTACATTGAAATGTCCTTAGGTTGTGCCAAGCACCCATCTTCCTAATTTTGGTGTTTATGATGACATGACATCACATGTGCCCTGTAAAACTACACTTTTATCTTAATGTAAGTCTGCTGCAAATACCATTGTTTTCTAATGGAGTATACCTGGCCGAATATGTTAACTTTGGAAACATGACACATTGGGCGGAATGTACTAAGCATCGCAACCGTACATACCGCCCATTATTGGGTACATACCGGCAATAGTATCGCCGGTATGTACCTAGAAAATCGCAAATGACAGCTCTCCCGGTAAAAGAAGTCCTTTGAGATAGAGAGACTTCCGGGTTTATGACCCAGAAGTCCCTCTGGTGTACTTCTGTCCATGCGCCGCTGGGGGAGCTGGGAGGGATCAGGGGGCATCCCGAAAAGAAGCCCATAGGCTTCTATTAGGTAAAAGCCATCTAAGGGTGGTGTTACCCACCGGGATGAAGCACCATTTTGGGGTTTTACCACATTTCTGCCCTTAGTACAACCCACTCATTGTAAGATGTGTCTGACCCAGCATACCGTTGTACGCAAAGTACATTGTACTCTTGAAATTTTTAAATAAATTGTGTCCAACTCTACATTAGCCCCTAAATATGTTTAGCCCATAGAATCCATGCCCATCCATATTTGTTAATAAAACTGCTATTAGAGTTAATTTTTTTCTCTTGCATTTTACTATAATAATGAATACAGCACTGCATATGGTTCTAGTGTTGTCTAAATTCTGGCTATACACTTTCATTTTAGCATTTAAAAAATCTTAATACCCTCAACCTGGGTGCTTTATTTTTAAGTGCTCTTTCCTAACAGTATGCCACATTAACTAGAATGAAAACCTTCATTTTAAAGATCAGAAATGTGTATAATTTAATAAATCTGCTATAAATTCTCTATATATCCCTTAACAGTACATGATTTTGCCTCTTAAAGTACATTGTACCAAAATGAACTAGATCATTCATTTAATGCCATCTTCAAAGCATGATTATGTGAAACAAAAATGTAGAGCTAATCCCTAAAAAATTATGTGTGTCTATGTATCAGATTGAGGTATTATATGTCTAGTTTGTTCCTTTACTTATCATATGCATTGAACAGTATATTGGGAGTAACATTTGTGCAGCATTTTAGGATCATATTGTGCAATTAGAGTCCAAAAGTTTATCTGAGAGCCCTAAATGTGTTTCTTGGTAGAAAAATCTTAGATAACATGTTTTATTCTCCAGTGTAACCGCTAAGCTCCCTGGACCTTTGTGGACCAAATATTAAATGATTTGAGTAACTCTGAGATAACGGATTACTAAAATTTCTAGTTTGGAACAGTACATCCACTATTAGCATTTTAAGCCACATAAAGTACACCCGCTGCTATGTTTATTACCCAATGACGCACACAGAACATTCATATTTTCATGAAACATGATTTCCCAGAATAGTTCTCAATGGGGTCTTATTATTTGACCCAAAGTTTCAGTTCTTACTTTTTATGCCTAGAATAGTTTGGATATTCGTGTCCCAAAATAAATTACATACTTTTTGTGGTTTAGAATATGTATGAATAACTAATTATAAATGCTTCGCCAATTGACTGGCCTTACTGTATATGAAGTAAGATAATGTAACAGAAACATAATATAAGAAGCTACTGTTCAAATTAATTAATATAAAAAACAATCCAAATACTGGACTTTAAATTTGCAAAATGATGCTTGCTCAAAAGCAATTGTACATTACCCCATCACAAAAGAAGTAATATCCCCAGAGTAAAAATATTAAAACTTCTACAGTATAAATAAGAAAAGCTGACAGTATTAAATGCACAGATTTAAATAAATTCATAGTTCATGTTCTACCGGTTTTAAAGTATGATTACATTCTAAAGCTGACAATACAAAAGCAATAGATACATGGGTGGGGAGTTTTCCTGATCACAGGATAAATCCTCTAGCTCAGACACAATGCCCCTTACTAATTGCAGCTACAGATACCATTTATTTTCCTGATACACGTAATAAATGTACACTAAATATTAATTAGGTACCTTCTCAGTAGAATTTAAAAATAGTTTTTCTAACTTCTTCTACTATAATATAACCATTCCATTCCCTCTATCATAAACAGGGCCATAGAGAGACTGGCCAGGCCCGGATAAAGGAGGGGGCATGGCCTAACCGTGGGAGGCATGGCCACGCCCCCTTGAAAAAAAAAAGAAAAAATAACACTTTTGCAGCGGCGCTAAGCAGAGGGGAGGGGGCGCTGTAAGCCCCCCAGCCCGGCGGTAAGCAGAGGTGGGGGGCGCGATCAGTGTGATCACTCTCCCCCACAGCCATAGGAGACTGCTCCGGCTGCTGCAGCAGCCGCGAGCAGTCTCACACAGCAGCCCAGCACAAGTTGTGTGCTGAGCTGCTGTAAGGGAGGTTGGCGATGCCAGACTCGGGCCCCGCCGGGCCCCTCTAGCAAGCCCGGGCCCGGGTAAACTGTACCCGCTCCCCCCCCACTCGGCGCCCATGATTATAAAGGCTACCAGTCTCCGAACTCCTAAAATTATTACAGTTAGGAGTCCATATTTGTATCCTGTTTTCAAGTAGTAGTAAAACTAGGGACTTTTGCAATGAGTACTATATTTGTAAAATACATATTTATCCCCTTTTTATGTGTCACTGAGTGTCATATCCTTTTGCAGCCACTGCCTGGCACTGTGCACTGCTACACAGCTTTTTATCAGCTAGTATTCCTAGGTACTTTTCCATCCCAGGTTTCCCCAATTGTACATTACTCACTCAGGGGTCTATTTACTAAGCAGTGTAAGAAGACAGAGTGCAAAGTGATACCATAGTGTCACCATGGTACACAATCCTACATTTATTTACCTTACATTTTTTGTGCCATGTAGATGCCTAGATTGTCATTGTGACAAAGGGGATATGTGTCCAGGCTTGGCGAGAGATAAAGTGTAGAAGTAACCCAAAATAACCAAAGAGCTTCTAATTGTCTTTTACCTGTATCTACAGTAGTGCAGTTCTTGAAAGGGCAATTAGAAGCTTATTGGTTGCTTTGGGCAACTTCTACACTTTAACTCTCTCAAAAGCTGGATACATCCCCCCTTAAAGTCTTCCTGTAACAAGTTACTATCTTCCTTTGTTATAATAACCACAGAAAGCATTATGCCGCTATGGTAACCTCAAGTTTGTGGCCTCTTGCAAAGTAATGAAAAAATAAAATGTAAAAAGACACACCCGATACTGATTAGTAAAATGAGGCAAATTAATTGATCTGAATACTGCAAATGTCTATTCAGACACAATGCATTACAGAATACAAAATAACTAAATTACTGTATGTACATATATGAAACTGCCATTGCATAAACTCGATGAAATCCTAACTCTATGGTAGGAACAAGACAAAGGAAATGTGTTACTTAATGCCAAAAATGAAAAGGAGATTTTAAGTGTAAATCCAAAAAAAATAAATTTTCAATTCCTCTGTGAGTATTGAATTTTGATTTACTGGACATAGATCTAGGAATGAATTTTAGTCTTAAGCTAAAATGTCTGCTTTAATTTTACAACTCTTTATATCATCTCCCTTTCCTCCAAGTGCTCCATCCATGCTAGGGGGAAACGTATCAAACCTTCCAAATAGGACAAGTGGAGAAGTTACCCATAGCAAATAATCATATTCTATTGTTTATCTAGTGCATTCTATAAAATTATAGCTAGAATCTGATTGGTTGTTATGGGAAACTTCTCTTCTTGTCCTCTTCAGAAAAGGATACAGCACTGTATGGTGGCAACTATAAAAGGAAGAAACTATCATTATAAATTACAGGGACAGACATACATTATTTATTATGGGAGTTACTTACAGTATAGTGCACACTTGTAGCACTACAAGTGTACATATGAACTTAAATCTATGTTCATGCTGGTGCTTATAGTTCTACAAGTACCATCATGACCCATCAGCTGTCATGTTGTATCCCATTAGGGTTTATAATCAGCAAATGCAGATTGAGGGGGATGTTACTTAAATCCCAATTGTAAGTAGTGGGGTTTGGGGAGGGTTAGGGTTAGGCACTAGAAGGAGTGTTAGGGTTAGGTACTAGGAGGGGAGGGTTAGCGTTAAGGTTAAGGGTTAGGGTCAGGCACTAGGGGGAGTGTTAGGGTTAGGCAATAGGGGAGGAGGTTAGGTTTAGGGTGCAGGAAGGAAGGATTAGGTTTAGGCTAGGAGCAGGGTTAGGATACTTACCGACAGGCAGTGCTATTTTAGAGCAGGAACAAGCAGGAACTCAGGCCCTGATTCAGACCTGGTTGCTCTGACAGAACGCTCACTCTGAATCAGGGCTGGGCTTTTTTTTTTTAGAATGGTCTCCTAGCCGCTCGCATAGCTGTGGGTGACCACCCATAGCTACAGCGAGCGGCCATGATGATGGTCACGATGGTCAAGACCATTGTGACCATCGGGCTTGCGATGAGACCCTTGCGACAAGAGCCGGAAGCTCTCCACTGACATCACTTGTGATGTCAGTGGGGCTGCCCCCAAATGACAGGCATTGTCATGGGAACGCCTCCGTTTGGGCAGCCCCCCGGGCCGCCTACCAAAGGGGGCGAGCTGTCACTCAACATCGACAGCTCGCCCCCTTTGTTGCGAGACCCAGAGCGACTGGCCCACCATCAACCCGGTTGCGAGCGCACATCGCTTGCGACCGGGTCTGAATCAGGCCCTCAGTTCCTAAACCTCCCATTAACTATGACATAATGTCCTGGGCCAAAATGAATTTTCCATAAGATAAGTTTTATTTTAAAAGCCCATTTGAGTGCCTTCTTTCATACATATTATGTATATGTACATATAATATATGTATATAAGTATATATAATTGTTTTTCTATAGCTCCACCCCAGTAGCTCCAACCACAGTTTCTGAACCTATTTTTCCAGAAAAATAGCCCTGCTGACAGGTGTCTGTATCCTAACCGTATCAGATGCTAGCGTCATGATTCTGACCGCCGGGATCCCAAGCGCCGGCATCCCATACCCAACCCGATTAAGACTGTGCGGCTTAGATACATGTGATTTGAAGTGCAGTTTTGCCTTTAGTAAACTTCATGGTATATAATAACACATCTATTTGCAAAAAAATCTGTGGTTGGGGAAACAGCACTTAAGTGCATTTCCCCCATAGCCTCTAAAATGCTTGAATACCTCTTTTGCACAATATGCCGTGGCATTTGTACTGATTAGTTTTATAGTGATCTGTAGAACAAACTGATATATATTTAAGAAAATCAGTTTATTATAAAATGTAATGGTTCCTACATGTGACGATATATCTTATAAGCAGCATTTACAGATCTCATTAATTTCTTAGTATAAAAGAGTGTTAATTTGAATCAATTGAGGTATGTTAATACTATACAGGAATCAACTCTAGATCTGAGCTGTAAAATGTAAGCAGATGCTATGTTACTCTTTATGGTCTACTAGTTTTCCTGTAGTGCTTCTGCCACTTCTACTAAATGATACACTATGGGGCATATGTATCAAAGCTTGATGTGAGATAAAATTGTTAAATATATGTCACCAACCAATCAGCTCCAAACTATCATTTCTTAAACACAGCCTGCAAAATGTAAGTTAGAAGCTGATTGGTTGGTGATATATATCTCACAATTTTATCTCATATCAAGCTTTGATACATATGCCCCTATATCTGTTTCTGCACAGAGGGCCTAATTCAGCAGTACCCGCATGTAAACTGTAAGCAGACTGTCAGTGATTGACAGTCTGCTGCCATTTGGGGGTGGGGAGGGGCGGCGACAGCCTCCGTTACCCGAAACAGAGGTGTGTCACCGCCGTTGGGGGAAAGAGAAGAGCCCAGGATCTCCATTGGCTGACGGAGATTTCCTGGCCTCTTCCTAGCAGCTGCGACATGCGGCTGCATGACCCCATGGGTCACCTTAGCCGGCCTATGGTCCGCAGAGTATCCGATGCTGAATTGGACAACGCAGCTCGGATACGTAATGCATGAAGAGGCGTGATGCCTCCTGCAACATTAGCATATCAGCGCAGACGGAATAGCTAAACTGCTTGTGAGCAGCTTATCTATTCTGTCTGAAGCTGAATCAGGCCCAAAGTTCATTATTGCATTGTTATAGGTGATTATGTAATTCACCCTAACAAAACGGTAACTGATAAAGAATATGAACATGAAGTATGTCTGCTGAGTAAAACAGGAAGCAGACTGTGAGAAAAGTCTTCTAATGATGCTGGACAACGTAATTAGTTATAAAATATTGTCCCTCAGTTGTTGTATACAGCGTTTGAGTTAGGGAATCCCTATTTTATGAGTGCATGTTACAGTTCACTGACACTATGAATACTACAGCTGTCATTTCCTTGCATGTAATATTCCTCCAATAGACGTAACATCACGTAACCAGCCCCCTCCAGGCAGACTGATTCGTCTGGTAACAAAATAACATAAGCGTACATACAGTAGGTAAAACAAGCAGCCCATCCACACTCTCTCCCCGCCAGTGTGACACATCTTATCAAACACGGTCAACACTCATGGTTTATTTTGTTGCTCAGCTCTCTGACTGGGAGAAACATGAATCAGTGGAGTGTGGATGTTAGTATGTTTGTAAAGACTGACTGGGCAGTTTTGTGTAAGGGAAATACTTGTTAGGCCAAGACAGACAGACTATGATTTTCTTTATCTGTAGGCAATGCTTATCTCTGTCTGTTCATTCTGCCTATAAAACTTTTGGAAAAATGCCCACTTGTGAGTTTTCAAATAGTTTTGCCCTTAATTTGCAATTTTCCTTCTTCAACTGGTGTTTAGAAATGAATGTATTCTAAGTTTTCAAACAAAACTGCTGAAAAAAGCACGTTTATGGAGTATTGCAGTTTTAAAGAAGAGATGTATGCTGACCCCCGTGTTTTAGTTTTGGTTTTGGATCTGGATTTATTTTTGTGTTTTGGTTTTGGGTCTGGGGTAAAAAAACAGCTAAAATCATGTAATTTTTGCAATCCAAAACCCTAAATTCGAATTTAAAATCCGAATTCCGAACCGCAGGAAGGTCAGAACAGCGACTCTAATTTATCTGGATCACCTTAGGAGATTAGAGCTGCGACTTAGATTTGTCCGGATTCACAAAATTCTTTAAGAGAATACATCTCTTCTTTAAAGTAATGATTTCCTATTGCATTACCCTGTAGAAACATACTTATAGTATTGAATTAAAAATACTTAATGGTCAGGTTATAGCATTGATCACTGTATCTACAGACTGACCACACAGTGCCGTGGTTATCACACCCTGCATACCAAGGGCTCTATTTATTAACATTATTTTTACTAAAATAAAGTGAAAAAGGGTGTTTTCACACCCTTTTCACATTATTTTAGTTTCACCTGTAGTTACTATAGGGCAATTGGAGTAGAATTAGTAAAATTCTACTCCAACCCCCAGTATCACTTATTTTTAGTAAAGCAGATCGCATTTCCCATAATTGTAATGGGAAATGTGATCCGACCTAAGTTACTAAAAATAAATTGTAAAAAAATACCGGGGGAAGCCCTGTGATAATAACGCCACCTGGAGGTGGCGTTATCCAGGGTCTCCCCCGGTTACCGGGCTCCCACTCTGCTCTAACGGGGAGAGCAGAGGTGGGAGCCGGTACCAGTAATCAGCTGTGTGGTCTAAGCAGACCGCAAGCTGATTACTGTAAAAAAAAGAAAAAAAAAATTAAACATTTTTTTTTTCACTTACCTGGATCCAGGGACCGGTGATTGGGCCTCCGGTGATGGCTCCTCACCGGTCAGCTGGTCTCCCATAGTACACTGGGGCCCGGTCATCAGGTGATCGGGCCACAGTGCAGTATGGGAGATCACCTGATCGGGAAGCCCGGAGAAGATCACCGGAGGCCAGGAGGATGCAGGTAAGTGTAATGAAGGGAGGGGGGGAGGCGGGGTCGTGGGGGTCCGCGGTCGCGGGGACGGGGCTTAGCGACGAGGGCGGGGCTTAGCGTCCGTGGGGGGGTAGTAGCGGTGGTCAGTCGGCGCATGCGCGGGCTCTTAGTCGCGGTATTTTTTCCGAAAATACCGCGACTAGAGTGCGGATGGGATCCGCAGGGACAGAGCTTTATCGCAAGCTCTGTCCCTGCAAGGGATTTATAGTAAATCCCTGTGATATTGCCTGAATTCGCAATGCGAATTCACTCGGTAATATCACACTACAATCCGCATTCAATATGCGGATTGTAGTAAATAGAGCCCCAAGTCTTCATTCTCTCCCATATTTACCAGGCATCCATGCTTTACTGCAATGCAGTTATGTGATAGCTGCATGTGCTACAGTGCACATTTTATGACTCAGAGCCCTATTTATTCAGCAATCAGGCTCTTAAAATAAGTGGAAACTACAGTTTTTGCATGTGTAAAGGCAAAATTAAGTATCCACATAAATTAACAAGAGAGAAAGCAGGAGATATTTGAGATACTGTATCTCCTGCTTTCCGGCCGCCAGCCCTGGCATCAGCAGTCTCCAAAGTTTCTATAGAGACAGTATTTAACAAGATTAGTAAAGCATAGCTTTCCAGATCTTGCATGTGTGGGCTATTGCCATCTTCATATGGTGTTAGCCGTTACCTTCAATTTGGCTGTCCTGCTGGAGAAGGATCTTGTGGATCCCTCTCATGTGGGCTTGAGTTGTTGCAATTCCAATTGTGATAGTTTTGCATTGCACATGCGCAGCTGGATATCTGTATATGCACAGTGGCCTTGCTGGGGTCCGAATCAGGTTAGAGATTCGGACCTCACGGTGACTCCAGGTCCTAGTGCCCAACATGTTTTGTAGAGAGAGGAGACAGTGCCAGAGCGTACTGCTCTGTAACACATCTTGCAAAATCATAGGAAACGGCATCTGCAATCCCAGTTACTGTTTATCAGAAGGAAGCAAATGGTCTTATTCTGTACCTACTTTTTCCACTTTTCTATTCCTTTACAACAATTTGAGTGTAAAGTATATAAAAAAAGATCCAGTGCATTAGTTTACAAAAAAGCAATATCTGACTGAAAAATATGGTAAAAAAATATATTATGTTGATTGTTGGACATGACATTCACAAATGTTACAGGTATTATATTCATCCCATATTGCACTTAAGCAGAGAAGTGTATTTCCAGGAGCATTTCAAACAATGTAATAAAAAGCTTCATAGCCACAAAACTTCCATATGTAATAAAGACTATCCTGATGCTCCCTTGCTCTCAATATTTATATAAGCCATACATGAGATTATTAAACCAAGCAGTTCTGTACTTTAGGTGAAATATTAAAAAGCATTAACTAAAAACAGTATTGCCAGAGCAAATTAAGATTTATGGTGGCCCCTACTATAATTTTTACCTTCAGTGCTGTCTAGGGGCAGTGTGACTTTGCAGACCAATAAGATGAAAGCTCTCAGGTTGTAGCTTCTTTTTGGTCTGTGCAGTCACCTCTCCTCCCTGCTTTGAGTCCAACATTTTGTGGATAGAGTCCAGGCCATTTTACTTTTCACAAATTCATAATCACATATACTGTATTTTCTGTCACAACCAGGGTCTCTCGGCATGGTAGTCGATGGGTAATACCTGTGAGGACGCTATGGCGAGGGGCGTCTGGCGGTGGCAGTGGTGCCTGGTGAAGAGCATTGGCTGTGCGTGGTTCTGTGGGGGCATACTGTCACTCTGGTCTGGTTAGGCCTGCTTCCATTCCGTTCTGGCATGGGCGCCGCCATCTTGTCTCTGGTCAGGTGACCTAGTTGCCCTATCCTATTGTGTCACATGCTCCTCTCTGACCATTCACGGCTGAGCACTGGGGATTTAAGGGAGTTCAGAGCTCCCTTGCATTGCCAGAGCAACGTGTATCTCAGCCTTGCTGAGAGGGAGTTCTCTGTGCTTATCCTGTTCCTGTGAATTCGCTGTCTGCCAGTCTGCCTGTCAGCCCCTAGCTTCCGCTGGACTACCCCACTTCCTCCATCACCCTTGCCCATACCTGAGTGCCTGAGCCTGCTGACATCCTGCTCATTTGCCTTAGTTCACTGCCTGCAAACCTGGCTTTCTATTTCCTGCATCACTACCTGTATACCTGCTTGATCATTTTCAGTCTCACTACCTGCACACCTGGACAGCTCTAATTGTTTCTGCCTGGACATTAACCCATTGCTCCCACCACAGAACTTTTGTGCACATTTATATTTTCCTGGACTTTTATTTTCTGCCATAGTTTATGTCTACTCAAGCACATATTAAAAAACCTAGTTTTTTATTCAAACCCGCTTCTGTGATTGCTCCTGCTACCACCCCGGGTCCACAAACAACCCAGAACATAACAGTTTCCACTGGCCACATGGATCCGGCCACGGATCAGGAGTCTGGAGCGGATTTTTTCCGATGTATTGCTGGCCGTTTGGAAGGCCTGGAGGCTATGCAGCACCAAGTGGCTCGGTTCCTGCAAGAGATTACTAAACAACAGGATTTAATTCAGAGCATAGTAACTCGCTTTGAGAGTGTGGAGACTATACAGCGACAGATGGCACAGTTTGTGCAAGACATTGCACGCCGCCTGGATACTGTACAAGCTACTTCAATGGCTCCTAGTGTGCTTGCAGCTACTCCTGTCCCCATTCCTGTGATTTCTTCCTCTGGATCTACTCCTCGTTTGCATCTTCCTACACCTGATAAGTTTGATGGTACTCCAAAACTGTGTCGTGGATTTCTCAATCAGTGCGATGTGCACTTTACTTTGCAACCCTCTAATTTTCCTGCTCCTAGAACCAAAGTGGCTTACATTGTGTCCTTGTTATCCGGCTCCGCCCTAGAATGGGTTTCTCCGCTCTGGGAGCGTTCAGATCCGCTTCTGGACAATTACCCAGAGTTCCTAGCAACATTCAGGAGGATTTTCGACGAGCCTGGAAGAACTTCCTCTGCTTCCTCCAGTATTATGAAGTTAAAACAAGGGACCCGTCCTGTCAGCCAGTACGTCATTCAGTTTCAGACATTGGCATCTGAACTCAAGTGGAACGAAGAAGCCTTGACATTGGCCTTTTGGCAAGGTCTATCAGATCGTTTAAAGGATTTCTGAGTGTCCAGCCCCAGGATGGGGTTTTCAGCCCCATACCTCGAGAGGATGTTTCAAGTTTTGTTCCCCAGGAGGGGATTTCAAATCTAGCACCCCAGGAAGGGGCCTCAAGTCTCGTACCCCAGGAGGGGTTTTCAGTTTCCTGTTACTGTTGGACCAAAGCTGAGGATATCCATGTTTCCAGTCCTGTCAACAAAATCCACTTTGCTCATCCTAGAAGGTGTCCTGAGGCCACCCATAAAGGGGGGGGTACTGTCACAACCAGGGTCTCTCGGCATGGTAGTCGATGGGTAATACCTGTGAGGACGCTATGGCGAGGGGCGTCTGGCGGTGGCAGTGGTGCCTGGCGAAGAGCATTGACTGTGCGTGGTTCTGTGGGGGCATACTGTCACTCTGGTCTGGTTAGGCCTGGGGGTGCTTCCATTCCGTTCTGGCATGGGCGCCGCCATCTTGTCTCTGGTCAGGTGACCTAGTTGCCCTATCCTATTGTGTCACATGCTCCTCTCTGACCATTCACGGCTGAGCACTGGGGATTTAAGGGAGTTCAGAGCTCCCTTGCATTGCCAGTGCAACGTGTATCTCAGCCTTGCTGAGAGGGAGTTCTCTGTGCTTATCCTGTTCTTGTGAATTCGCTGTCTGCCAGTCTGCCTGTCAGCCCCTAGCTTCCGCTGGACTACCCCACTTCCTCCATCACCCTTGCCCATACCTGAGTGCCTGAGCCTGCTGACATCCTGCTCATTTGCCTTAGTTCACTGCCTGCATACCTGGCTTTCTATTTCCTGCATCACTACCTGTATACCTGCTTGATCATTTTCAGTCTCACTACCTGCACACCTGGACAGCTCTAATTGTTTCTGCCTGAACATTAACCCATTGCTCCCACCACAGAACTTTTGTGCACATTTATATATTCCTGGACTTTTATTTTCTGCCATAGTTTATGTCTACTCAAGCACATATTAAAAAACCTAGTTTTTTATTCAAACCCGCTTCTGTGAGTGCTCCTGCTACCACCCCGGGTCCACAAACAACCCAGAACATAACATTTTCTATGTATTAATACTGTTACAATCATTAATAAGCCAACATACATGTACGTATTTATTAACAGTTAGTATTATAGCACATACATATTTGCTGTCTTTACAGAGAAAATATAGTCATTCACATCTGCCTCAGTGGAGCTTACAATGTATGTTCCCTACCACATGTACACACTTGTATTAATTTTTGTCTGGGACAATTTACCTACCAGTACGCGTTTAGATTGTGGGAGAAAACCTGAGTACCCAGAGCAAACGCATGCAAACACTTGGAGAACATACAAACTCCACACAGCTTGGTCCCTATGTGGAATCAAACTCATGACTCCAGTATTATGAGGCAGAAAAGATAACTATAACTTGGTGCTGGAGTTCATCTGAGGAGACATTATCAGAATCCAGACAATAAATCTAATTAGAGAGTTGCATGACGAAATCAGCACTCTAGAGAACTATTACCCTATACTATCCTCTCTTTCACCACATTGAACATTCAAGAATACCACAGTAAATGTCCATTCCATAGTATTTCTTGAAAGACTTGTGATTCATAAGCTAACTCTGGACACCTTTGGTTAATTATCCAGTGAAGCGCTATGAACTTTATACAGTATGTGGGATAGGCCCCATAGCGATTTTACAATTTGATCAAGTGTTCTGATCCGACAAAGACTGTATTAATGCTATATATATATATATATATATATATATATATATATAGCATGTGTCATGCTTCAAATCTCACTAAAATATTAATGCTATATATATATATATATATATATATATGTGATCTATATTTGAGTGAGATCTGAAGCATGACACATTTGTAAACACCATACAAATAGTGCCAAATAGTGCAGATTTTCGAGCCGTGATATTCATATTACTGATTTTGATTTACACTAGTTACTTATGCTTTAAGTTTAGCAAATATGTTAAACACTGTTTTAGACCTTTCTTTAGTCATACACTACTGTGTGAGTTAGTGTGACCTATTAGTGCCCTTTAGGACAGTTATGTACTTTGACTTACTCAGTTCCCTGGATTTGTAAAATAGGCATGTGACAGATGATTCATAGGAACTCTGAAGTGCAAATGGTTTTAATATTTGGCTAGCTTCATAACTTGTCTACAATAAACCACTCCCAATTTACTTTAGATAAACACTTGAAATCTCAATTGTTTCCTATCTGGAAGGCAGGAAGTGAAATATCAGTCATAAGTATCAGTAATACGTATTAAGATACGGAAAAGGGGACCGACCAGCCAGTATTCTATCTCAACAGATCCTGTAGAAGTGTTATAGCGCTTCCTGTGTTCGCAGACCAATACTTCACAAATAGTAAAATAATCCTTGAGTCACCACAGGACGTACGTAATATACAATAACAATACTTGTGTATAAGCACTGCATCACATCTCTGCTTGCCTTCCTAAATGATTCATGCAAAACAAGTTTGGGAAATCTACATGAGAACATCCAATAACACATTGACATTGCCAATGATTCAGGTAGAGATAAGTGTTGGTACATTTGAACAATATAGGAAACTACTGAATGGTAATAATACATGACCAAAATAGGAAATAAAACTGAAATAACCTCACAGTCTGTAGTGATGTAACAGTGCATCAACAACACTGATTTCTAAGGAGTCACATTTTGAATGTAAGATTTTTAAGATCAAGCAAGGATCTTAAAACAAAAAGCAAAAATTATCAACTTTGGGTAATGCATTTAACAATAGATGAACATATCCATGAGCAATATACTCACTAGGGGGGAGATTTATCAAAACTTGGAGAGAGATGAAGCTGAGTGAGATAAAGTACCAACCAATGAGCTTCTACCTGTCATTTTACAAGCTGTGTTTGAATATAATTGTTATTTGCCATTGGTCAGTGCTTAGCCGCATCACCTACTGTAGCTTTTACAGCCAGTAGTTTGTTTTTATAAGTCTCTATTAACTCTGAACACTGAGATGTAGCAATATATGCCAATCACCCTTGCAAAAATGTTTAAGATGTGTCAGGTGTGAAGGGAAGTGCGATAGACAACAAGTTTGAGGTTTTGGCATAGATTTTTTTTTTTATGGTATAAGGGTCGAGATTCTGATATATATTTTTTTAATTTAAAGCTATTGATCTTCTAGGGTGCTTTAGATCATTCTCCCTTTTTAAGAAAAAAACTTCCCCAGCAGTTTGAGGTTTTTGGCAGAAGGTAGCCTCTAATTGGCACCATTCACCTACACTGAATCCTGACATAATTACTAGTCACTGCCAGTGACAAGCATCTTCATAATACTTATGGTCGACCTAATGTTAACTGAAGGGTGTGCAGACCACAAGACATTCAGCCACATATAAAAGTATGATTGATGGTTTCATTTGGTTATTGTGGTGTTTTGTGTGCACTACATACACAGTGTTCCTCCAGCTAATCTGACTAGTAAGAAATTAATGTAGATACTTTATAGTACTGTAGCTTGTTGTTACCGTGTAATGCTAGGTATTATTGGTATGTGTTGTTATCTTACTTCTGTGCCAGCACTCTTATCTCATAAACACACTGTGACCATCTGAGAAAGTAGAAGACAAAGCACCTGCAGTATTATTGTGCAGCTGCTGGGCAAAAATATGCTAATACTGTGGGAGGCATCTGCAGGAAGAAGACACCTCCTGCCTGCATCTTGGATTCGATGCCTGCGTCTGAAGACAGAATTGGATTAGCATCTCGACCATAGGTTGCAATGCTTGATGCATTGGCCATCAGAGTAAGCCTAATCTTACTCAGTATGTCCACATCCTGCCCATAGGGTTTGTGTACAACTCTGAATAAGGCTCCAGTTGTAGTATTACTAGTGCAATTGATAAATAGTGCAAATTATTGAAAAGTGGATTTGAACCAAAAGTAAATTATAATAAGCTACATCTTTTTCCCATAGACCTCAATATGTTCCTGTATATTCCAAAGGGTCCATCATCCAAGCTGATGGATATGAAATGACAGAAGTCAGCATATAGTGAAATTTGCAAATACAAGAAATAAAACAATTTATCTGTTATAATAACCAAGTGAAAGGATCAAAATTTAGAATGTTTCCAGTAAAGGTGTCTACTCCTTACCTATATTTACTCATCCCCATATCACCCTCACCCTGTAGCACTTCATCCTCAATCACAATGCTACACTTTTTCCACAATCTCCCACATATCACTATATTTTAATCCTGCACACTAAATTTATTCCACTTATCCACAACATACTCCTCTAAACACTTGCACTGAAAAGAACTGGCATCTACCAAAATTCACTTCACTTCTTAGACATTGTACAACCTCAACCCCTTGTCTTTTCAATCTACTTAAGAGTCATCTAAAACATGATAAGAACTTCCCACTACTCTGCTCTGCACTCCAAAACAGACCACAATAGATTAATGGAACCAACCAAACTACACCCCTTCGCAATAAGTTGATGCAAGGAGACCAACTAAAAGGATAACTACCCATGCTAATTCCACCAAGTTACCATAACGATCTACTTTCTGACACATCTCTGATGTATCTTCTAGATGGTATTTTGTAAATTCTTTATTGGGAAGAATATGTTTTTTAGAGAGCTTTGACCACTAATTTAGGTAACTTTTCAAAGACACAGGTCACCTCACAGTCGGTTCTCTGAAGAATGTCCTTCTTGTCTTGTAATTAAGGATAGGAAGATGGACAGAACTACAAAATGTGTTTGTAGTTTCATAGTTATTCTTAAACTGTACAATGGATTACACTGAGCACTTATGGATGCCTAATGCATTTGTAATGGTGTCATAACCTTCTCCAAATCTGTGCATCTCTATAATAATCTCTGACTTAATTGAATTGATCTTGCATCTTCATTATGAATCTTTATTTTTTTTTTATAAAGTCTAAACCTAGCTGTAAAACCTCATAGAGAGACATTTGATAGAAGGTTGCATAATCCTCATGGAAATTAAACCCCTAGGTTTAGACCTGAATTGACACAGAATAATAATAGGGTAGGGTTGGGGTTATTGTTTTTTTTTATGTTGATTGGTTACTGTGTGGGGAATCCAATGGCGTAGATGAAAATGGAGTTAAGGATTCCCTACTCCCTTCACTGGCTGCCTGTAAGATGGTGGATCTGTTTCAAGATTGGATTACTGACTTTCAAAGCCTAACATGACCTGGGCCCAAGGTATCTGAAGCAGCTTCTGATTCCTTACTGCTCCGCTCGATTACTGCGATCTCTAAATGAAGTACTATTAGCAGTACCTACAATCTCCCTGAATTCATCTGGGGATCAAACTTTTAGCTTTAAGGCACCAACTGTATGGAACGCGCTTCCCTGCAGTTCCAGAGGCCTCCACTCTAGAATGCTTCGTAAACAGACTCAAAACTCACATATTTACTCAAGCATTTTACTAATGCTATTTTTTATTTTCTGTTTTAAATGCAAATGTAAAGCACTTTGAGTCCTATTAGGAGAAAAGTGCTATATAAATATTATTATCATTATTATTATTACTAGTATAAGAAAACTGCTAAGCATGCTGCTGAGGTGGTTATGCCTGCTGCGTCGGCAGGATACTATGCATTGCTCAAATACTTGAGAAGCACTGCCTGGGGGAATCAGTGAGGATGCCTTTCAGAGCTATCACAATTGGATAGGGACTAGTTTCATTTTTTCCGTTTGCCGCCTGGAAACTTGCACTAATGAACTTCACAATGTGATCAGATATATAAATAAATTTGGTGCATGAGATGTTCATGAAATCGAAAGGTTATGATGATCAATTTCACAGGGAGTAGGTTGATAAATTGGTTATTCCCTTTGGTTATAAAGACGTTGAGGTATGGCTGGAGGTCATCCAACATAGCAAGGGACTACATGAGGACGGGCAGTTAAAGCAGCCTGCTGATTATTTTTGATCTGGCTTTGGGTCAGCGGAAAAGGGTATATGCTTTGCTTATAATGACTCCAAATGTTATAGGGGAGTGGGGTGTCATTTTTGATACTCCTGCCCAGGGTCGGTGCTAGGGTGTTTGGTGCCCCCCTGCAAACTATAAATTTGCACACTCCCATTTTGGGACATGACGTGCCTGAGGGCAGGTTGAACAAAGTGTCGTAGTCACACACAAATGTACCCCCAAATCAAATTATGCCAAATAGTAGGCCAATCTTATTCATATTGCACCACACATTGTGTCCCTGATTCACATTACACCACATAGTAGTGTCCCTTATTCATGCTACGACACACAGTAGTGCCCCTTATACACAATGCCTACTGTAATGCCCCTTATACACATAATGCCCACAGTAGTAGTGCTCTTACACATAATGCCCACAGTAGTAGTGCCTCTTATGCAATGCCCACAGTAGTAGTGCCCCTTGCACATAATGCCCACAGTAGTAGTACCCTTACAAGTAATGCCCCAAATTCACCACTTGGGGTTGTACCTTAGAAGATTATGGGTAAATACCATTTAATACAGCATATAATTTATCCACATGGTGGCTCTTTTAATGTTGAGATTCCTGATGCACTTACCTATCAGTTGTTTGTTGACATGATGGTTTTGACTGTATATGAAAACTACTATTTGACTCCTGCCATTACATTCCGACTCGATGGGTTTCAAATTAGATTGGCATTTATATGTGAATAAATGTCTGTCTATGATCTATGCTACAGTATATCTCGTGCTTATTTCAAGAAGTTTAGTTCATTCTTACACTGGAGCATGCTGGAATTGTTCATTATTTGGATTATTTTCTTTTTATAGGTTCAGCTAGTAGAATGGTTTGTGCAGATGTTCTTTTTTCAGTGCAGTCCTTGTTTTTTATATATGGGTTTCTGGTAGCTCAGGATAAGACAGAAGGTCCTACCTTTTGTTTTTGCTATTTAGGAATCGAAGTTGACATGTTGTTTTCATCTTCCCGTAGATATGGTCCAGAAGTTTTTCGCTCGGATTCAAGAAAGTTTAGTTTTGGATAAGGTACAATTAAATCAGGTTCACTCTTTATTAGGTTCTTTTAATTTTGCCTGCCATTCACGGGGAGTGTTTTTTTGCCGCTAGCTAGAAAGAGTGACTGGTAGGGTTACTAAGCTGCATCATAGTGTCTGCCTAGCACAGGAAGTCAAGGATGACTTTCTAGTGTGGGCTTCACTTTTAGTTCATTTTAATTTAGAACAGCTTTGGCCTTCCCATCCAGTGGAAATTTCAGCATTTCAGTTTAACACTGATGTGGCTGGCTGTTTTGGTGTTGAAGCGTGTTTTAAAGCACTCAGAGGTCACAGTTTACTAGCAAAGAATGTTTTGATTAAAGCTGGGTACACACTGGGATGATGTCTTTACGATTTGGCCAATTAGGGAATTGATTAACTATTTATGGTACTGTTGGGTGATTTTAAGTTCTGAACAAAATTACCCATTGATAGATCTGCCCCTAAACCTCTTCAAGGACAGCAGCAGAAAAAGTGTCCCTAAAAACACAATAAAAAATATTATAGTTTATTTATATAGCGCAACCAATTTATTCAGTGCTGTACAGAGAATATATGTAATTCATGTCAATCCCTGCCCCAATACAGATTTCACTCCCCTAAAGCGCCGATGAAACCGAACCTATTTGCAATCACTTTCGGTCACATCCCAGTCTCCACCCTGAAACCTCAGGAATCGCAAACCCCTTCTCAACTGTTAGCGATGCTGTATGCAATTGCGATCACCATCGGACACTTAGTTTTGTGAGTGTGCAGTAAAGGATTTCAGGACTTTTCACGGATGCACAATAGCAAAACAGCATTCAACTGTGCAGAGCCGGCCCTAGGGATAGGCATTTTAGGCAAATGCCTAGGGCATCTGGAAGCTATGATAGTAGAGCACTACTACTAGCTCATTCTGGCTAAAAACAGGATGCCCGCAGGTAGGCCTGCTGCTAATGCCCAGCCGCGGCTATTCCCCCATGGGCCTGTGGGGAGCGTCCTGTGCCCATCCAGTCAGGAGTCAGGACAAGAGCAGCAGCTGCAGCAAGGACAGTTGATCCCACTCCAAAGACCAGAGAGTGAGTGTGTTTGTATTTAAATAGAGCTCTCAGCTGCGAGAGGGGCTGGGAAGTGAGGGCAGGAGGGTGATGCTGGAGCCTTGATCTTTGACTAGATTGAGAGGTGCTGCCAGTCACTGTGCCTGAGGTGCTGTCTGACTGTGCTGGCAAAGTAAAAACGTGGGGGCACTCTTAATATGTAAATTAATAACAGTTGTACTTTATTGATATCATATGCATTAAAACAACTGTTCAAAAAAGTAAAAAAATAAAGACATACTGTATATTTTAGATAAACTCAATTTGTGAGGTCTAGATTGTCTCACTTGAAAAAAAGTTTTGTCATTATTATAACCAATTAAAAAAAAGGAATTATATCATGTATGATATCCTAGATATGTTGATATCCAGGGTTGCAGGGATGCATAGATTGAAGCTTGTATGTAAGGGTAAAGCTGGGTACACACTACCTATCTGATGATTGGTAAGTGTTTACACACTTAACAATTCGTCTGCCCAATGTGCCAAGCTTGACAGCTCAAATGGACAGGCGTTTAAATCGCACGCCCAGTTGAGATGTCACTATGGGCCTGATTCAGAGCCGGACGCTATGTGCGCTCGCTCGTTCAGAAAAAAGGGGTGGCTATTCAAATGAACCGTTCGCTCTTTGCGGTCTGTTCACGCCTCTAGGTCTGAACGAGCGAACAAAACATGCGGTCGTTTTTTGGAAAACTACGCCCCTTGGCCGCTCGCATCCTACGTCATGTCCGCTATTTATTAGATTAATCGAGTAAATAGACCAGCGTATGAACTGCTCGCTATTCTTGTGGTTGGTTTTTCCTACCGCAATCATGCGAGCAGTTCTGACTATAAAATAACCAAGTGACGTGGTCAATGACGCTGCTGTATTAATTATGCACACCCTTAAAACACCCGTTTTGACCTTTAAGCACGCCTGCGTTCTGATCTCCACTCCCCGTTTTCAAGCACCTTCCCCCGTTACCACCCACATACGCCTCCTCCTGTCACTCAAAATAGCAGGCACTCGCTATTTAGCGAACAAACGATTTTCGGCCGCACTGACGGGTTCGCGCATGCGTATTACGATCCGTACGCATGCGCAGTTAGGCAAACATTGCTCGGAACGAACGAGCGGCCGCTTACGAGCGGCTCTGAATCAGGCCCTATGCCCGACATCTGCTGCTACTTCTTCCTCTAGCGGATCATGCAGAGGAAGCAGGAATGAGTGTTAGTAGAGGTGGTAGACATATAGGACCTCATTCAGACCTGGTCGCAAGCACTGCATGCTCACACCTGGGTCGATGTTTTGGTCCTGCGCAACTCTCTCGCTCTGGAGCTCACTACAAAAGGGCCAGCAGTCAATGTTAATCGACAGCTCAGCCCGTTTTGTAGGCAGGGCGGTGGCTACACAAACGCAGGTGTTCCTGACGGAACGCTTGCCGTTTTGTGGGCGACCGCACTGACATCAGCAGTGATGTCAGTGGGGAGTTTCCTGCTCGATCAGAGCAGGAAGCTCCCTGGGGCTTGCGGTTCCCGAGACCCAACCTTAGGGTCTCGTCGCAAGCCCCGATGGTCACCCTGGTCGGTCGCTAAGCTGTGGGTGGTAACCCACAGCTTAGCTAACGACCAGAAGGCTGCACTAAAAAAAGAAGTGGCCGGCCTCATTCAGAGAGAGCGATCGCTTCTTGCGACCGACTCTGAATGAGGGCTATAGTCCTGCAGTGTCCACTGATGAAAGCACAGGGAATGAGTGAGGACAGCACTAAAGTACCTTACATGAAAAGAAAGAGCTGCAGTATGATGTTCAGCCTGCGTGGGGTAATCCTAGATGTGCGCACAGCAGGATACCGAAGAGTCTTTTCCAACGTACGTTTCAACTTTCCCAACTTGGTCCACGTATAAACATTAAAGCGGCCCATACACGGTGCGATAAATCAGCCGATCCGACGGATTGGTACGATATGGCTGCTATATCGCTCCATGTATTGGCATGATGTCGGACCGAGAATGCACCCGTGGAGTCGTACATCACACCCCCAGATCATACTGCAGATTCAGTCGATCAGGGGATGTGATGTGCAATCCCATGCAGCTCTATGTGGGTGGGGGAGGGGGGAGCCAGCATAACGGGCGGCCGGCCAACTGAACGCACCGTGTGCAGGGACCACCCGATATGTCGGACGTCGGATCCTCCGTCGCGTCGCACAGTGCCTATCGCACCGTGTATGGGCCGCTTAAGATTTGTGGTGGGATCATATGCTAGGGGGCACCAGCCAAAATCTTGCCTAGGGCACCAAATTGGCTATGGTGGCTCTGCAACTGTGTGAAGATCGGCACTGAATCATTTCTGAATCAGGCTCTAAATTCCCCAACATACAAACACACACATACTAGAGTTACAATTTTTTTTCAGACTTCTATTAACCTACCAAAATGTTTTTGGAGTGTGAGAGGAATACAGAGCACCCATAAGAAACCCTAGCAAGCATTTGGATAACATACAAACTCCACACAGATGGGCCATCACTGACAATTGAACTCATGACCTCAATGTTGTGAGGCAGTAACCACTACTGTGCCGCCCATAAATATATAATATAGTTATACATTTTATATTAAATTCTTATAAATGTATCAATTCCATTTAATGTTACATTACATATTAAATTGGCCTGTACAGTACAACACATGCTTTCTACAGTGAACTACAGAAAACTCTGTAACATCAATTACATAAAGTAACTTATTCCTGAATGGAAAAAAAAATTATCAAAGCCAGATCACATACTTTTTTTAAGTGTAGCCTATAACTATGTGGAATTTTTCCTTTTGCACAGGAAACAATGCAATGAGAGGAAAGTGTATTAATCAATTTAGTACACAAATGTTTGTGGGATATTTGCTATTTATAGTTACATGAGAATATTGTTTGAGGTAAACAAGACTTTTTTTTTTTAGAATCCGTACAAAAGCATTTGTCATAAATTAAGCAGTGATTATTGCATTTGTGGAATTCAAGAGTTTGTTGACGTGTTCAAGGCTTCTGGGAAGACTGTTTGTTTGTTGCATAGCATTGGCAGGAGGATATGATTAAACAGGATACTGGAATTTTGAGTTGAGCAGAAGCTATCCTATAAGCACCTGTGAAAGATTCCATAATCCATTGTAATCGCTAAAAATAGTACATAAATAATATTCAGTTCTAGTTTCTTCTTCAATACATAGTTAAACTTATTGTATGTTAATTCTTTAGCTAATAAATATTTACAACACAGATTTTGCAGGTATGGAATTAGAATCCAACTATAGTAAATATTAAAACCTCTTACTATGTTTGTGAATGATCTGACTTCTGTTCCAATTTTGAAGCCTGTTAATGTTTTCTAAGGCTGGGTACACACCTAAACAACCAGCAATCGTGCCGGTGTTCAAGGCGATTTGGACATCGCATGATTGCTGGTACACGCATAAAATATTTAATGAAAGACGGAACAATCACTATTCCGTCCTTCATTAATATGTACAGCCTCACATGCGATACCATGTGATTGACTGTGCAGCTCATCCAATCACATGATATTGCATGCGACCGCGGGAGTGCGGAAATCGGGCATACACACTGCATGATATGCCTGATTTGTCACTCCGATTTAGCCAAATCAACTATCAGTTTGCCAATTTATAACTAAACCATATATTACTACACTTGTATCCTGTATGTATTACCTTGGCACTAGCCCTACTTTAATGATCACGATTAAAGCAAGGAAACTGAACTAGAATATTGCACAAAATATTTTGAAGTTACTCCACACAGCAGACCATTACCAGTGGAGCAAGTATTTTTTATGGGAACAAAACAAAAGCAATTATACAGCTTTACTCATAGCTTTTATACAATGACTATACTACTGGGTTTGGACCAGACTGTGCCACTGCTTATGCGCAGCCATAGATCCAAGCATGTGCACAGGAAAAACATTTGCTATAAGTGAGGGTGGGTGCTCTGCCTATGGAGAGGGATCATAAGATCCCTCTCTGGCTGAGTTTTTAGAACAGGGAAAACCAGCTAACACCATTTGAAAATTGAGCTTGTGCGAGTGCTTTGCACTGAATGCAGGAGAATCTCTGATGTCTACTGCGTTACCATAGGGGAGATACCTTAGTCTTAAACATGTGGAAACAGATAAGAGAGAAAACATTTCATAAATAGGGCCCTTAAAGTAATTTATCCGTTAGCTTACTAGGGTCTCTAGAGAAAATGTATTGTCCAAACTACTCTTTGATGGATATAATGATATATTTCTGAGGGTATTTTTTATTACAACTGCTTAGATCCTGACCATCTGAAGGACAAACTATTTCTGTACATTGCTTCCCAGACCCTGGATTCATAGGTGGACTCATTGGGCCTGATTGAGTCACAAGCAAGTCCAAACGCAATGGCCGCAGCCAACATGCACAAGCTACAAGACCTCAGTGGCTTCTCACTGATGACTGAATGGGTGTTACTGGGTGGCAGCTGGGCGGCAATGAGGCATTCACACATAAGAGAAACGTCCTCTGGGTTGGTGGTGTGCTTGTCATCAGAGTTGTGATGTATGGAGTGCGCACACCATTTTCAGTCGCATTTTCTGTGCCAAGCATGGGGTAGGTGTAAGTGCCATTACTAGTAATGGAGGGCGGGGAGTGGTGTGACTGACCGTGTAGATGCATACGACTCAGGAACAGGCTGATGATTGCGTAGGACTTATGATCGCTATAGTTCAATGAACAACGAGCAGTGTTTTAATGAACTAAACCTAAGGAACCATAATTTTACCATTTGTTATCGGTGCTTGCCGTTATCCATATTTTATTTTGCAAAGTGTATGCACAAGATTTCAAATGTACTATAGGGATCAGTAAGTGTGAGTACAAATTTAAGTTACTGTTCCATTCAATATGCTATGGAACTGATTGTCGCTATAACATTTATTTAAATGATTTCTAAAATTATTTCCATCACAGTTATTTAACACACATACAAAAAACATGCTGCATAATGCTACACAACTTTAGAACTGCTAAGTAGTCATACAGCTTGTATAATCCATACACTACTGTGTTTATGTCATGTTTATGACTGTGTTTATGTCATGCTGCTATTGTGTGCAAGTGAAGATGTAGCTCCTTCTGATGGGAGTACAGATGAGTGAAATTTTCAAAACTGTTACAAATTATTCACCACTTCAACATTTTACTGCAAGACTTTGCACATTTTTAGTTTTTCCTAATCCTATCTCAACCACACAGCAAAATGACAGTAACTCATAATCGGTGTCCCAGTGCATAATGACATAACACAAATTCCACTGATCTCTAGAAGGGAAAACCAGTTGGACTAGCTGATGACTTACTGCATACAGTGATGAGCTTTGCATACCGCCCACATGTAATAACTTAATTTGGGATTTCAAGACAAGATACTTAAATGAGCTTCAATTGTTATAGATATTGCATTTATCAAGGTGGTTCCGTTAGTGATTGGCTGTAAATCTGATGTCCTCAGATGATTGCCAACTGTCAATCAGATGCCTTTAGCAGGATGGGATGTAGTCTGCATCCGGCGGTCAGAATGTGAAGTGAACCCAATGGGTCAGAATGCTGACAACTTGTAATGGTAAGTATGAGGGTTAGGGTTAGACTGCGGGAGGGGGGGGGTTAGAGTTAGGCTGTGGAAGGGGAGAGTTAGGGTTAGGCTGCGGGGGGAGGGTTAGGCTACGGGAGGGGTGGGTTAGGGTTTGGCTGTGGGGGGGATGGATAGGCTTAAGCAATGGGAGGGTGGGTTAGGGTAAGGGTTAGCCTAAAAATACTTACCGAAAAGCGCCTGCATTTTCACTCACGGGATCCTGCTGCCGGCACTCTGACCGCCGGGATTATGAATGCCAAGATGCGGTATCTGACCGCAGGAGCACTTCATATGGGGAATAGTTGTTACTGGTACAAATTAGCTAATGCTAATGCTTATTTATAAGGATTTACAAGGGTTCTATAGTGTAGTACTATACGAGGGGAAGCAAATCTATGTTTGTGCAAGTAGATAAAACAGGTGCTTTTTTGGACATTGAAGTGTGTGAATCCTTATATTTTTTTCTGTCAGTCAATGACATTATATGCATTTAGTTAAAAGGTTGACCTGATAACCATAGTCTGAAGTCAAAGATATTTTATTGCACCCTTGTATGGAATCCCACTAATACTCAGGATGCAATTACTTTGCAGTGATTCCTGGGGTGAGAAAGTTACCATTGTAACAAGGTGATTTTGCTATGCAACACACCAGGTGCAGGCAAGTGACCTCTACAAAAATGTGAATGTATTCAACATCTGTTACACTCTACTTTGTAATTGCATTGATCATGCTGATTGTTGGCCACATTGCTTATATTACATATAAATCATGGGGTTAAAATGTGAAGAATTCGGAAAAGAAACTTCTTTGATATAGTGACCTCTAAGGAAAACATTCACTTAATATGACTAATTGCATCATCTAACATCAGTCGAAGCTCAGGAAGCTGTTATCAAACAGTCTTATGGCAATTACACCGCAGATCATCTCTGTCTTCAATTTTCCCTCATATGGTTTTGCCATAAAAATATGTACAGTATAATTTACTTAAATAATGAAATGGCAATAATTCCACACTGAAGTAATATATCTTTTAGCAGTACTAATGAAATACCAAAAAATTTATAACGTTCTATCTTTTCTGTTACTTTTAGCTGACAGATATCTGACAGCTGTGAAGTGTGCAATATACACTGCTGAAAGAAACAGAGTGTATATATTACAAATTATTTGTCCATATATAGATGTAACAAATGAATACCTTCCAATGTGACCTCCATTTCACAAGGCTTTTTGTCTTACTCCAGTGACTGTTGCCTGGTTATTCTCTTTCACGGCGATTCAGCACAGGTTGCTGCATTAGGGAAATACGTAGGAAAAAGAGGAAAAGAGCATTTTGTACCATTTGAGATAGATGCTGAAAGGCATACTTGTCTACTCAATGAGAATTCTGAGAGACCCTAGAAATTAGGAGAGTTCTCCGGGGCTTCCATGACAGTGGATAGCTTCCTGATCCTGCCAACCTCACTGGAGAATACACATGATGACGAAATTTGCTGTGAATTGCGTCATCATGAGCTGCTCCCCGCAGCGCAATATTGTGAATAGTGGCACCATGCCCCCCGTACTTCTTACCTGCACCTCCTCCTCCTGAAAGGCACCTTTGGAAAGCAAGCATGCTGAAAGGGTTTTTTAGGGATTTTAACTCAATCCTGTGTAGCCAAACACAGGGCCTGATTCACTATGCGTGCGTGTATAAGCAAATAATAGAGTACGCAGATTGAGCTCAGTAAAAAAGAAAAACGCCCATCATAGAATGAATCCTCCCACTTCCTCTTACACGTGCACTTAATATAATAGCGTTTGCAATCTGATTCATGAACTAACGCATTTGACCACAGGTTCTGTAATGGTAAGGGGATCTGAACCAGTCTTTACACAGCATTCGATGTTAGGATATTATTGATTGCTTGTTGTGCGCACGCAGTTAATGCTAATTGTAACTTTGAACTTGACAATTTATCAATCTATAGTCTATTGCTCTACATGATAGTTGTTGTGTTTTACTTATTTCCATATTAATATTTTGTTTTTGTAAAAAAAAAAAAAAATTATATATATATATATATATATATTTGTCTGAAGTCAAAAAAAGACAATCAGCTATCCATAATAGTATATCAAAAGGCAGTTTTAGAATATATCACATATTCTTAATAGCCATCAGATCCATGACAATCCATGACAAAAAAGTAAAGTGCTGCCTTAGTGCAAAAAAGTGCATAATCAGAGAGTCAGATAACTTATCATGACAAGCGGATCTGTGGCAGAGGACCGTCAGCAGAGAGCCCGACAGCCGTTTCGCTGCTAACAAGCACCTTCTTCCAAGGGCACCAGAAGGGCATCAGAAGGGCACCAGAAGAAGGTGCTTGTTAGCACTGTCAATCTCTGTTTTGAGCCCTGACTGTCAATCTCTCTCCCACTCTCTGAGTATGCAGAATCACAATTTTTTTTGAAGTTGCAAATGTGCAAGACCCATTATGTGACTGTGCAGAATGGATCATGCTTACACATACACAC